>PVKZ01004013.1:0-101812 GCA_004027375.1 Macroglossus sobrinus
ACACACACACACACACACACACACACACACACACACACACACACACACACTCCCTCCCTCCCTTCTGCCCGGCCCCTTAGCCCCTGGTCCTCCTGCCTTACCTGTGACCTGGCAATCCACCGGAGAAGGTACACAGGCCAATGCAGTTTCGAGTTCAAAGAAAGTGTTCCGGATGCCCAAGCCAGAATCGATGTCTTGATGCAGGAACTTGGCGCGTCCCGGGTAAACGTCACCATTGCAAACGAAGCGAATGATGAAAGCATCACTGGCCCCTGGGGAACAAGAAGGCCCGAGCGTGAGAAGCAGCGGCAGTCACAGTGCAGGCCCAGGAACCCGCCACCGGTGACTCCTGGTCTTGAAACCCTCGGGGCACATTCAGAAACCCTCAGAAGCGCCAGGACACCCGTCAGGACAAAAGCCACCTGATTCCGAGCTCACCTTTGGCGGTGGAGTGGAGCCCTTTGTAGGTCAGGGTGATAGAGCCCTCGGTGGACAGCTGCAGGGTTTTCTCGAGTCCGACCAGCCTCTCCGGCTTCAGCGTCTTCAGATCGCCCGCCTGGGTTTCGCCCTCGCAGCCGGAAGCCGGCTTTCCGTCCAGGGTCCCGCAGACGGGCATCGTGCCGCACACGTTAAACTGGCGACGGCAAGAACGCAACACTCAGGCTACGCTGCTCCCCGCACGGCTCAGAGCCCGCCAGGCTGACGGCTGTCACTGACAAGCTACCGCCTTCCCAGGTCTGGTGGAGAATCCCCCCAAGTACGAGAAGCAAAACCCAAACAGAAACGCCCATCGGTGCCTCTGAGGCTCAGTCCACGTCTGCTCACAGGCCCTCACCTCCGGATGCGTGAAGGGCCCCGTGTGACGGAGGGCCCCGTGTGACATCCACAAACCGCGACTTACAGCATTTTATGTCAGTGGAAGGACACACAGTTGAAATCACGTTCACAAAAAGCAAGCATAAAGTACAAAATAAACACAACGGAAACAGACTCACAGAGAACAAACTGGCAACTGCCAGACAGATGGGAGAGGGGTCGAGAGGCTGGGCGAAGAAGGTGACGGGATTAAGAAGTACAAATCGAGGGCTACAGAACAGTCACGGGGACGTGAAGCTCGGCACAGGGGCTAAGTTGACGACACTGTAACGACTACGTATAGCGCCCGGCGTCATACGAACGTCTAACCACGACGCCCAACACCGGAAACTCATATAAAATAATTCTGAATGTCAACTCCCACTGGAAAATTAAAAACGAAGTAAGGATAGCGTGATTCCCCTACGCTTCTTAAAGATGTGGATATTATCTTGTTAAAATTCCGTTAAATTTGTGGTAGTTGCAAAGATGAAGCAAAAAAATGCTCCTTGGTAGGAAGACAGAAAGGAAAGACCTCTCTCTGCGTGTTCACTCACGACACATACAAAATTCACAACTAGGCACAGAACGTGTCTTTTTTAAAGCCCAGACAGAGTCTCCCACTTAGGAAATGGCCAGTTGGTGCAATGCCAAGCAGTCGGGGTTCACCTGTGCCAGCATGTCCTCGAGGGGCTCATGTCACCTGGAATGTTCTCGTCTGCATCCCACACTCGTGTAGGCAGCTACGCACTCTCGCCTTTCACACACCTACCGTGGACGGCCTGGTACCAACCGAACTCCGCAGCAGCAGGTCAGAGTAGAGGGTGGGGACGAGCACCGGGGGCGCTGCTGAGTGACACACGCACACCCAGGCACTCTCCTGCTGCGGGAGAAGCTGTGCAGTCCTGTGTATGTGCGTGGGGGGGGGGGGGGTGTACCCACAAAGTTCCCCTCCATAGCCAACGTTATCCGATGTTCTCATCCCAACTTCCTGTTTTCAAAGCCTACTACTCTCTTCTTCCAATGCGGACTGTGCTACAAGAATGGAAACAGACCAAACGGAAGACGCCGTAGAGCTGTCTCCACTCCCAGCGGTGCTTCGTCTGTACGGGCTGCTGCCGGGGACGCAGCTGTCACGGCTCTAGAACACAGCCAACCTGCTCACTGCCCCTTCACAGGGCACACAATCCCCATTTCCTCTTGGTGAACGGCGCTCAGAGTCCAGTGGCATCAACGCCATCTGGAGGGCCCCTCAGATCAAGCGGCTGGCCCCACCCCACGAGAATTTGTACCCCTAACAAGCCCAGGTGGTGTCCATGTGGCTGGCCCCAAAACCCCCAACGACACACGGCAGCAGACAGGGGTAACTCACTTTCTAAAGAGCGGCCCCCCCTTGTGTCTGCCCTGCACCAGGATGGGCTGATGGCTTCACCCCATCGCCCCCTTCATCGGACTCTCTCGTCTCCTCCTGGGTAGGAGGTGCCTCCCCGGGGCTGGAAGGGACGCCTGAGGACACCTGCCTCCCCCTTCACCAGCGGCAGGCGGCCTTAGCGCCCTGCGTCCTCATCCCAGAGCCAAGTGGAATTCATCGTGTGACTCTTACCACGAACGTCTTCCCGATGCTGGAGACCACGTAGCCCTGGGAATTGTTCAGCGGGTTGAAATTAAACACAAACCCGCTGTTCGGGTCCTTTATAGAGCAATCCTGCGGGAGAAAGCGGGGGGAGGGACACATTCAAGCCTAGTCCTCAAGGGCGCGGCAAGCACAGACGCTTCCCACACCCGCACGGGTGTCGTCATGACCCGTGTCCTCCTCCGCTGACTGAAACCCCCGGGGGGACTCGCCGGCCCAGCAGAGCGGGCCCCTGAGGCCCCCGCAAGCGCGACCCTGGGCTCGGAGAGTGAGCTCGCCCGCCTGGCAGCTCTTCAGGCTGCTGTGTTGACCTGAGTGAGGCCACTGCTAACCTCTGAGGGAGCAGTCAGAACCCACAATAATGTTTTTATGTGACGTTTTCCATCTCAGGTATGCACTCAAAGGCAGTAATGGGAAGGATAACGAGCTATCTGTCTCTCATCCTCTTCCAGGAGGCGTCACGGACCATCCCTGTCTCACCCATGTCCACCACACGCAGGGGTAGGGGCCGCGGACAGAGCCCCAGAAAGCGCCGGCGGGGACAGGACGCAGCATCCCACCACATCCGCCCTCCCCACAATCCACGAGCCCGGGGCCCTGGGCTGGGGACATCGTGTGGGTGACCGTGGGCTCTGTCGTCGGGGGGTTTGCTGCCCAGCAGAGACTGAAAAAGGGAGAGGAGAATACCTCCCATTATAATGAAAGACTCCCAGTGCTGTGAACACAGGAGCCGCCCCTGGGAGGCCAGAGAACACGGCACAGGGCAGCGGCTGCTGCCCTCACAGGAGGGGGCTCGCCCCGGCGAGAGCAAGAGCCAAGGCCAAAGGGCGGACGGCCCAGACCACAGCGGGCACACGGCCGAGGCAGAAGCCACAGTAGGGGCATGGAAACCCGCAGTGTCCCGTTGAAACAGATGGCTGCATCCTAGAGGTGACAGGACACTGAAATATCTTATATGTCGGAGGGAGAGATTAATAACTCAAATCTCTGCAGTGACAGAGGACCCCAGGGCCCACGGGGGCGCCACTGCCACCTCGAGGGGACAGTGGGCTGAACAACAGCACCGCAAGACCACTCTCGGAACCGGGGAATAAACCAAAGGCCCTGGTTCTCATGCCAGGACCGGGCGCCGGGGCGGGAGAGGGACGCAGGGCGACCCCCAGACGCCTGCAGCCGGCGCGGGCGAAATGCTGACGCTAGTGACAGGTTTGGAACACGGGGGTGAGCGCACGGCCGGGACGCCGCCGGCAGCGTCCGGGGCCAGCTCCGTGAGGCACACGCACCTCGTCTGTGTCTGTCGCTATGAGGACCGGACAGGCAGCCTCCGTGTTCCACAGGAAGGTGGCCACGCACTCCCACATGAGGGAGAAGATGGGATGAGTGTTCTGAAAAATCAAATTCAGGGTGACAGTCAAGCCAAGAAACCAGAACTCGCTCTAACCCAAAGAATTCCAGTCCGGTACACACAACCGCCAAAAGCTCCTGAAACATCGCGTGTCAGGCGACAGGCAGGCCAGGTGCCTGACGAGCATTATCAGGTTCTGACTGAACACCGTCCTCGTCCCCATCACGGATGTGTTCTCCCTGACGTTCAGACGCTAAGACATCTACCCCGGGTCATGGCAGCAGCAAACGCGAGCCTGGGACCCAAACCTAAGCCGGGGTCCAAGTCCACACATTCGCAACGTGCCCTCCACCAAGAGTGCAGAATGCACGCCGCCGGGGACCCGTCCTCCAGGCGAGCTCAGGGACAGGCCCACGGACCTGTGGTGTCGGGACGGGGGCTGAGACGTGAGCGGAGAGGACATGGAAGGGGTTCCTGGGTGCTGCTGGTGCTGTTTCTCGATTGGGGGAGGGGCCTGCGTACACAGATGTGCTCCCTCTGTGAAAATCCATCCCGCCGTTAGTGACTTCGAGTTTGCACGCTTCTCTGGGTGTGCTGCAAGGAGCAGTCCCCAAGCACGTGCTGCCGGCACTACCTCCCGTGACAGCGCCGCCTCGTCACAGCTCCAAGCTAAGAGCTTATCACCCACGAGGCACTACACTAAGAGTTTTATTAGCGTTCCTCAACTGAGCCTCACAATGACCCCACGAACCAGGGACTACGATGGCCCACCGCCTGCATCCAGATGAGGGCACATCCTCCTGAAGCCCCCAGCCTCTCAGTCCTCGCATCTCCAAAATGAAACAGCTCCCAGTGTGGCTGAGAAAAGTAACTGCGTTTAAACCGTGAGTGACTAATTCCTAGACCTTGCAGAAAGCACCAGGCCCCGTACAAGTACTGAGAGGTAAAGTGCTCTGAGAACTAAAAAAACTCTGTCCAAACCAGGTGTCCAAGGGGAGCTGAAAAACGAAGGATCCCACAGAACTTGCTAGAACTGCCCCGTTTCCCCTCTGGCAACAGGAAACCAGAAGGGGGAGGGGAGGGGGGCGAGGCTCCAGGCGGGACACACGCCATCGGCCCATGGTCAGCGGACTCGTGATCTCATTCCTTATCAGGGAGACCTTCTTGAACTCTGAAGAAATTATCTCAGAAAAACACTGAGTTGGCAAACAGAACCTGGGGTCTACAGGACACCTGCAATGTCAGTAACAAAGTCCACTGCACTGTTAGGCAGAGCAAATATGTTTTGCGACTTCGTTCCAATGAGAGGGGGAGAAGCTGTAACAGACCCTTAGAAAGTAGGCTTTGAAATAATTTATCTGATGATAAACATGGATTCCAGTTATCTCTGCTCTGCATTTATCTATCAGGTTTGCCAATTATTCAGAAAACACGTGACCGTTGTGAACGTGCTTAACGCCACAGAATTAACACACCTAAAAAAGGTTAAAACGGTAAATTCTGTTATGTATTTTTGCCATCATTTTTTTTAAGCAATTGGGACTGCACAGAACGACCCCGAAACTTTTCTATCTGGAGTTTTCTCTTCTGTTCTACCCCGGCGAGAAGCAGCTCCTTCAGCTTCCTGTCTCCCAGCCTCCACATTTTATTCCTGATCTGCCAGCGAGTTACATGTATCCCTCACGGTCTGTCCCTGGGCCTGAGTGGAACCAAGCCTCAGTTTCCTCGGCTGTGAACTTCAGCTTTGGACTGAACCACCTCCAAGCCCCGCTCTGCTGCTGTGGTCCTCGGCTCAGCAACTCGCAGGACCAGGAGGCGGGTGGCGCCTGCACAGCTCGGAGAGAAGACTCCAGTCTGCGGAACAGCACACAGGTGCGTCCCGCAGCAGCGGTACGAGAACTGGCTTCCACGCTGGCACAGCTGCAGAGCACCACCGCGCGCTCCCTGCCTCCTGCGCCCGCCCCCGGCCCTCGGTCCCAGAAGAACCCGGCGCCTTACCAGGCTGCCCCTGGAGCAGATGAGATGGATCCGCGTGGTGTAGGTCGTCTGCCGCCCGTAGCTGGTGGTGCAGGCCGAGCCGTTGATGTACTCCAGCAGGAGGCTGCCCCTGTCCTCCACCGTGGGGCCCATCATGGCGACCCCCAGGTTACTGACGGACACCACTTCGGAGAACGAGCCCTGCGAACAAACACGTCCGTCGGCTCCCCGTGAAGGAGGACGCGGCCCCCATCGCCATAGGCGACTCTCGCTATTCCTGCGGCCGTGGTGTGCAGAGCCGCCACACACATGGCATCAGTGACCCACGCTCTGCACACGGGAAGTCAGTACGTATCTCCCTCAGAATGTGATCCTACGTCCTCAGAACCACTCGTGCCCGTGGATCCCTGCTCTTTATTTTACAAACAGGAAAGCGAAGTCAGATGTGTCACTTGGCCAAGGTCACCCCCCCTAACAGGCATCGGAGACGAGATTCGAACCCCGTCCAGTTGGCCCAGAGCCAGGAGCTTCCGGCCCCACACGGCCCTCCCTGCCCCACCACTCGGTAGGAATGAGGCAAGAACGCCAAGTGCCACCTTGTCCCACACCTCGGCGGGGGACATGCACAGGGGGCCACTCTGCCCACGTCCCGAATGGCCGTGGAGAGCAGCAGGACGCTGCGGGCACTGGCCGGCAAGCAGGCGCGTCCGCACACACGGAGCCCGCGAATGGGGCGGCCTGGCTGCAGTCCAAGGCCGTTCTCCCCCCGAGCGCACACACGCATGTGTACGTGCACGAACACACCCCCGGGAACGCGATGCTCCACCAGCAGAGCGCGTGCCAGCCCGAGACGCCGCCACGCCGCCGTGCACCGCGCCAGGGCAAGAACGTTCCCGACCGGCTATTTTTACAGCAGCACACGTCCTGCTTTATTTTAAGACTCGCCGTGGAAGGAGCACACAGAACCGTGCCCGGTTCTGGCAGGGGGTGCACTCAGCGGACGGCGAGGCACAGCTCGGCACCCCCAGACAGAGCTCACACCTGGACCTAGTTCACACCCTGCCAGTCTCCTGGGCCGGCTTCCCCCCGACGATTAGCCGGAAGTCAGAGCTTTGGGGAGCACGATCTGCTCCTTATCAGGGTCCGCCAGCCAAAGGCACCTTGGATTCAGGGGGGGACAGGGGCCAGGAGCGCCCTCCACCCCAGGATAAGATCGGGGCCCGCCGACACCACGGCGGTGTGGGGCTTGCAGTGTGGACAGTGACTCACATGCGCTCGCACCCGTGGGGGCAGGCGGTTTACGCAGAGGCCCCCGCTCCGGCGGCCAGGCCCGCTCTGACGTGGGGTCCCGAGGAAGCCGCGTCTGCCCACGGAGACGCCTGCCGGGCGGCGGGCTCACTCACCTCGTCGTTCACGTACTTCAGCTGGCAGGCGGCCGCGAACCGGTCGCAGCCGGGCACGGGGACCAGCGGCCGGCACACGTTGATGTAGTACTTCCGCCACAGCCTGTGCTCTCCCCCGCTGTCCAGGGAGTACCAGTTGTCCTCGTGGTTCCCTTCAGAGATGGCCAGCCTGAAATTTCAAAGCGAGGCGTATGCTCCCGGCGCCTGCCGACTCCAGTCTGCCACGTCCCTCTAAGCAGTTAGAGAGACGCAGAAAGAAACATGCCCCCCTTGGACCCCCAGTCACACCAAAGAAGTCGGCTCCCTGGGCCTCAGGACACCCACGAGGACACTCAGCTTTCACTAAGTCCTGAGCTGCCCCCACAGCCCTGAATGGATAGATGTCGATTTAAACGACACGGCTGCGGTGGCAGAGACTGGGTGGCATCACAAACGCTACCAGACTGTCATCAGAGTCTGTGCTACTTAGAACGCCCCGTCTGGTCCTGCGGCCAGCACTCCCTGGACTCCACGGCTGAGTCGCACGCTCACAGCAAGGCCCACGCGACCTCAGCACTCTGCCTGGACCTGGGCCGAGGCCAAGGGCGGCCGTGCCCGCCTCACCTGGAGAGATCGTACTGCTCCATGGTTTCGGGGTCGGTGACCATGCACTCCAGGGGCTCCTCCGGGCAGGCGTAACTGGTGTACCACCGGAAGTTGTAGGCAGAGTCATCTTCATCCTAGTCCCACGGCGAGGAGAAACGGGAGGGATGGCAAAGAGAAAGGGGAATGTCACCCAAAGCCAGCACGAACACTGACGTGGGCACTGTCCGTAAAAAAGCACTGTAGGAAGGAAAGTTCACTTTGCCCACCTCCTTTCATTTTATTAAAAGGAAGATGGACCAGTAATAAAATAAGATAGAAATCTAGTCTCTGTTAAATAAAAACGAGGGATGGTTTTTGATGCTTCTGTGTGTTTTGTACCCAAAACCAACAGGGTTGTGGGCTAGCACCAAGAAAGACGGCCCACTGAATAAACGGATCAGAAAATAAATACTGCTTACGTACCCTGGAAAATCCAAAAGAATTAATTAGAATCTCGAGAGATGATAATTTGGCCAGAAAAATTGGACCAACAACAGCTCTGCTTCAAAACAAAGGACCCAGGGACCGCAGGGAACACCCCAGCTCACACCTCCCCTACGGTTAGAACCTCATCTCCCTCCAGAAGAGCCACAGGCCCTGTCGTAGCCCCTCACGAGTGACGCTCCCCCCTGCCCACTGCCGTCCGCGCACAGGCACACACTCGTGCACGCGCGGCACACTCCTACCTGATACTCGGGGACGCCCACGCCGGCGTCTCGGTCACAGAGAAAGGTGATCAGCGTCGCCCTGGGCGTGCGCTTCTCGTTATTGTAGGGTGTGCCGCCTTTGTAGCTGAGCTGGATCATCCCGTCGTAGTAGGAAAGTTTGGCATTACTCAGTCCCAGGTTCCAAGACTTCTTGTCCCTAAAAACAAACGAACGTCTCTCAGGAAAGACACGGGGACCAGGAGTCCTGCAACGCTATGACGCTGGGGGAGCAGCTGGGACCAGGGCCCAGGCCTGCAAGGCCACCCTGTTCCCGACTGAGGATTTCTGAGCCCCCTGGGATGAGCACAACCCTGCCCCGACTCCAGACCCCAAACCCACAGCTGCTCTAAGGGACAATTCACTCCATCTGAACAAACGCTACACGGAATGCGGAAACGTGCACGCAGGTATCACGAGCCGAAAGGTGCCAGCCACGCTACGTGAAGGAATAAGGTAAGCCCGTTCTCTCCCAAGGGGGTGGGCAGCTGGCGGGCCCCTTTTCCCGGAGACTGAGCTCCAAGTGCCCTCCGGCCTTCAGGCCCGGCCCCTCCGTGCTTAGGTGAGACGCTCGTTGTAAAGTGATGATGGCAGCGAAGACCGCACCGACCCCCGAATAAATCCCCTGTGAGCACGGGACACCTGAAGCACCTTCCATAACCGGGAGGAGCGACTTGCCTTTTCGAGACCTGGCAGGCTCCCGAGCCCGGTTGGCAGAAGCCCCCGGTCACCGCCGCACAGACGTTTATGTAGAAGTCGTATTTCTCCGTCTCGACCTTGTAGCCGCCGTCCTTCTTCGTGAGAGGCGACAAATCGAAAGAAAACCCTGACAGAGAAAGAGCAGAACGATCCACGTATGGAAGGTCAGTCGGACCCAGTCAAGGAGGGCGACCTCGGCACGCAGCTTTAGGGCAGACACTCTTCCCCAGGGACCGCCCCGTGGCAGGGGACCGACCGCAGGGGCCCTTCCGGCTGCCAGAGCCACGGTCCCCGACATGCCCCTCAGAGACGGGCACACCACCATTCTTCCCGTTGCACTGTGTCAACCTAAACTCTCTTCGCAAGGCCCGTAACTGCTGGTTGGACAAACCACCAGGGTGTTCGAAGCGGCGACCACGACCCGACGACCGTGGAGAAAAGCCTCTGAGGCAGAGACGCACGCACCGAGCCTTCTCAACCATGCTTGAGTCCCCTGTGACCCTCGGGTCCTTGCATTCAGCACACCTACGGCAACCACGAACTTAAGAAGGGTTTTCGTGATCTCTGAGTCTCACACGTTAGATTTTAAGAACTCTGGTCCCATGGTATCAGTGCGATTCTAACGCAGGTTACCCGTGAAACACGTACAGAAACCTGGGCAGCGCCAGGTGACACGGCTCCACCAGGGCACCGCTCGGACGGACACTCACCGGCCTGGGAATCGAAGACCGTGCAGTTGTCACCCTCGGTCTTGGACAGCACGCAGGCTGCGGCCGTGTGCCACTCGAACTCGTAGAAGCACTCATCCTCCCAGAAGGCCATCAGCACGGGGGCACTTTCCAGATCACCTGTCAGAGCAGAAGAAACCGCCGTCACTCACCGTTCCCGAAAACCCTGCTCAGTCACAAATCGTCCTGCTAATATGGTATGATTCCCCCCGCCCCACGAGGTCCCTAGTGACACCCACACAGGCCGAGAGCAGGGCGGCTGCCGGGGCCGGGGGAGGGGGTGGCGCAAACGGGTGCGGGGCTTCTGGCCGGCAGGGGGACCGTGGTCTGGAGGCGGTGGCGGGCATGGCTGCGCCAGGGTCAGCGCACTTCATGGCACTGGGCCCCACACTTGCCAACGGTCAGGAGGGTGAACTCCACCTTACGTGCCTTTGACAATTTGTACATTTTGTAATGTGTGTATTTTACTGTGATATAAAAATCACTCAAAAAAGAAAAAATAGTCCTAGCTCTCGACTTTATCCCATCGCTGAGAATTTATCTAAAGGAAATCTTTCGTCGGGAGGTGGAGAGGACACTGTAACACAATTACCGATCCTGGAAACACGTCATTGACCCGACAATAAAGAAAATGCTTAAAACCAGGAAAGCCACGCCATCCTCAACAAGGAAGTCTCTAAAAATTACAACCGTAACTGTGAAACACAGAAGAGTGTTCACAAGATAGCACGTTCTAAGGAATACAAAAATATGCACGGTTTCAACCCTGTAAAAAGAACAAAGGAAAGGAAAGGAAGAAGGAAGAAGGAAGAAGGAAAGAAGGGAAGAGGAAGGGAAGGGAAGGAAGGGAAGGGGGCCACAGTGCTGAACGGTGTTGAGCGTGGGGGCGGCCGTGCCGAGCCGCTCGCGACTCCCCAGTCCGCGGGATGCTGAGCGCCGCCCGTCACTCTGGACCAGTCCTGAGGAGAGGAAGCCCCTCTGGGATCCGTACGTAGCTCATTTCGAACATCACAAGGCAGCCCCTCGGACGGAGACGGCTTCTCCACTTCTGGGCCGGTTTCGGGCAGGGCATGGGGCGTCCAACCCAACTTAACTGCCCGAAGATTCCAGAAGGAACCGCCAGCCACCGCCCCTCCCTCTCGACCTCGCCACCCTGGCAGGGGCCGAGGCGGAACAGAGCCGAGGGCCACAGGCACCCCGCCGGCAAGAGACACACGCACAGTTCACCTTTATTTTGTTTTTTGTTGTTGTTTTTTTAACGTTTACCTGGCTTGCACACGAGTGTTATATTAGTTGTTATCTTCCTCTCATCGACACAAGTATCACCATCCGAATAAGAGAGCTGAATGTATCCTTTCTCTATGGTGGGAGAAGCAACAAATTTGCCCAGACTTTTACTTCCGCTCTTATCTGATAAAAAGAACATGGGGAAGAAAACAGAAGACGTGATTGACAACGCGAACGCCGCGAAGAGGCATCAGAGGTCCGCCCAGCTGCACCGCGGCCCCCTCCCCGCCCGCCTGGCCCGGCCCGGCCCACGTGGTCACTGGGTTTTTTCCTTGAGTGACGAGTTTGACTAGGTGGTGGCAGCCACAAACCCCGAAGCCGCCTCCGGGCTTAGCAGGCAAGTGTGAGAATGATCAGGTGCTCCAGAGCCCAGAGAGGCAGAAAAGCAAACACTGCCCCCCTTCGTGGGGCCTCCGCTCCCCTGAGACACAAGTCTCCTGAAGGCACAGCCGAGGCACGAAGGAAGCAGAAACTGACTGAACCTGCTCGGCCAGTCGAGAAGGTGACCACCTCATTCTTGGTTCAGTTGATTTGTACTGTAAAGCTCTGAAGCGCAGAGCCACGTCCTTCTCGGATAAAGGCATGGAAGGCCCAGGACCACTCTGAAGGTCAGACATGCCACCGGCTCGGAATACCGGGGTAATTTCGAAAACCCGGCCTGGCCTCAAAACCCCCATCTCGAGCTTGGGACAGATTCTCATCCCTCTCCCTGCCTGTCACTTTCGAGGTGAGTCTCAAGTGACAACGCATGCGCCACGTGTCACGTCTAACTGAGACGTCTCTGCAGGACGCTACAGCAGGACACGGGGGCCGCAGACGAAGGCTGCGATACGGGATTCCTGTCGCCTTATGTCGTGACTTTTGAACAATTCCAGGCCGTCAAGTTGTTTTAAAAGAAACAAACTCAGTTTTAGGCAAGGGCTGGCCATGTCACTCTCCAGGTTACTAAGAGGAGAGGTAACCCAGTAACTTCCAGTGTGGTCCCTGCCGTGCCCAGGCGTGGCGTTCGCCAACGCCAGGCCCCGGCCAGGTCTCCAGTCCTGAACTGTTCTCGCCCCACCCTTTCTGTGCTGACCCCAGGGAGGGAGGCGGAGATAAGCCCGGGGGGGTTCGCGACTCCGTGCGCCCCCGGGAACCAGCGCCAGGCTGGGCGGGCTCACCGACGGAGCAGGCGGCCGCATCCTCAGGGCAGCCTCTCGCCTGGCCCTTCTGCAGCACTCTGTGGCAGATATTAATGAAGAAATGCTTCTTTTCTTTATCCGTCTGGCTGCCATCCACGGCTTCCCAATTCTGTTCCGGTTCTGTTTAAAAAAAAAAAAAAGCATCTTTAGCCAAAGGCCGTGATTATTTCCCCGTGAGTCACACCATAAATGATGATTAAGCAGAAGGGAAAGGCCCGAAGCTCACAACAAGCCTGCGGTCGCCGAAGCTCGGGCGCCCACGTTTCTGGACCCGGGCAGGCCGCAGGCGCAGCCACTCACCGGGGACGCCAGGCTTCTCGTTTAACGGGACAGAAACAAACTGTCCGATGCCTCCTCAGAAGAGCAGGCGTCACAGGCGGACAGAGCATTAACCAGCGAGGTTGTCCCAAGCCCCAAATTACAAAACCAGAGAGCCCGAGGCAGATCCAGATGGCGGCCGTGCCTGGGGCGTGGCGGGCGCCGTGCCTACGCCAGCTCGCCCGCGTCCAGCCAGGGACACGCCCACGCAGCCTGAGGGACACTCGCCACCCTGAGGGACGCCCGCCACCACGTCCGCAGCAGCAGGCCGGGCGTGGGGCGAGCGCTCGGTACCACCAGGAGGTACCGAGGACATGGGTGGTCCCTGGACTCAAACAGCTCGTAATCCAGTCATCTGTGAACGAGACAGAGCGGACACCCACGGGAGGCAGAGGGAGCTCCTGCCGAGGGCCGAGCGCATGACAGCAAATCTGAGGGGCGGCCACAAAGGCAGGCCACCCCTGAAGTGGCCGAAGCCACCTGCTAGAGCTGTGAGAAGGACGCCGGGGACGTGAAGACACCCCTTCTCCAGACGGGAGACTGGGGCGTGGAGGGAAGCCCCACCGCTCATGGCAACGACGCCAACACAGCGGCACCCCATGGCACCCCATGGCGGCCGTGCGTGCTGACGAGGACCGACCGCCCTGTTCTCGCTCTGCAGTCTGTCCTAGAGTGGGGTGGGCTGCGAAGCCCTCAGACGGGAGGACTTTCTGAGCTGGCGGTAGGGAAGCTTTGTAGCCCTCACCTATGGCTCTCCCCTCGGGGCAAATGCCACAGAAGCAAGTGCTCTATGTCCCCAGAGAAGCAGCCCGGTGGCAGCAGTGGGGGGTGCACCCCCACCTCCCTCACGGACCACGGGTTGGGTCTTGCACACAGCGGTGTTTGAAAACACAGGAGACTGGATAAAGGGACCCGGCCACACGAGTCCTCAAACTCGTCCCTTACGGGAGGCAAGGGCTCCCCGCCTCTTCATGCCTGCACCCCGGAATCAGCCACGGCGCCACTCCCACGTTTGGAGGGTGCCGACTACTAACGCGCCAAGAACTGACTTCCAAAGCCCCGTGTTCAAAGCGCCCAAACGCCCCACAGAACAGAAAGTCCTCTTTCTAACGTTCTACTCCTCGGGTGGATGGGACAAAACACGAGGTCCTAGCGCAGCGGGCAATCACGTGACTCTCCCTGCCACCAGTGCTACCCCCCCTTTCCAGACGCAACCCGCCCCTACACACGCAGGGCCCCAGGGCTGCTAACAGGGCAACCCCAGAAACGCGCCCACCAGGGTATCACCCCTGCTGGGGGACCCCTCTCACCCAGTGCCCTCGGACCCCCCCCAAACCCGCAGGCCCGTGGAGCGGGGTCCACTCGCGTCGGGGGAGCTGCGGGCCCCGGCACGCGGGCTGCGCCTGCACGGAGCGGATGCATGGTCAGCAAGCAAGCGCTCGGCAGCCGCTATGTCTGCCACGCAGACATGCACGGAGCGCAGCTCCCCGCGACACACCCCGCCTGTCACCGACACGGCGCTGCACGTCCAGGTCCCCGCCTCACCGAGCGTCTGAGGGTGGGGGGGACACCGGGCCCGTTTCGGAGATGAGCAGATGCAGTGAGACAAAGCGGGACAGCCCAGGGTCAAAGGCCCAACGGCCCCCGTGAGCGCGCGTGGCGCAGGGCGCTGCGTACCTGCGTGCCGGGCCAGGGCCGACAGGTCATAGCGCTTCTTCCCGTCGGTGACGCTGCACAGCAGGTCCTCCTTCTCCTTCACACAGGCGTACTTCGTGTCCCACGTGAAGAAGTAGGTGCAGTCCACCTCGCCCGTGAACACGGGGGCGCCTCTCCCGCCATCGCCTGTGCCACATGGAAGGGAAAACAGACACCCCGTTATGTGGCCGAACGCAGACGCAGCTGAACGCACACGTGTCCCGCGAGCTCGGGAAGAAACAGCACGGAGGACGCCCACGCCGAACACGCAGGTGAAGACGCCGGCCCCAGACCCCGAGATCGAGCGCTCAGAGGCCAGCCCCAGACCCCGAGATCGAGGGCTCGGAGGGCACCGCAGCTGCTGCTGGCAACCCCCTCAAAGGGGGCCTGCGTCCCTTCCATCCGGACACGATGAGCTCAGTAGGCCACCAGGTGACTTACAGCGCATTCGATGGGGACCTGAAACGGGTACCAGCGAGAAGCACGGGAGCCACTGGGCAGGGCTCCGCTGCCGCTCAGGGGCTGTGCTCAGCCTCTGCCTCAGACCAGGGGTTCACGGGAAGGAAAGCAGAGAGCAGAGCCCCAGCTCCGGGAGTGACACCGGCGTGATGTGACCGCGAGCAAGACGAGCTCCCTGGGGATCACCCCGGCACTGAAGGTGCAAGAGGGACATGTCTGCACCCACCGCCACCTCGCACGGCTGGAGGCGCACCTCCGGGTGCTGCCTGCGCCCTGGACCCTGGGGCTCCGTCGGCGTGCGCCTCTAAGGCCCTACGCACACGCGGCCTCCTGGCGCAGCCCCCGCGGGCGCCCCAGCAGCTTGCTCTGGTCTGGAAGCCAGCTCTTCCCGGCACGCCCCGAGTCCTCGAAGCCCGGGATTCCGTGAACTGTGCCGAGTTCTCCGCTTACGAGAAAGTCTCTCCCTCGCCTCGCCAGGCAGGCGGGCCGCGGCCCAAAGCCCCGTGCCCCGCCCCGCCCCACGGTGGTGGAACCGGCCTCTGGGCCCACAGGGCCGTGGCGCGGCCGCCCTCATCGAGGTTTCTGCCCAGTGTTCTCCAGGAAAGGGAAATAACATTCGTGCCGGGGGCGGACCGCGTCTCAATTGCAACTTTTACTAAGTTATTTCGTATCGTAAACATCGTAATTATCGTACCAGCAGCAGCAGCAGCTAGCCTGCGCTGGGCACCGCCGGAGCCAGGCACGAGGCGAGCCTCACCGTGCTACTTGGGGGCTGGCGACACAACCAGGCTCTGATTTCAGTAGTTTACAAACGCTGGCACACTTAATCCTAACAGCCCTGCGGCATGGGTACAGCTTTACCCCATTTAGTAGATTTAGGGTGGCTACATAATTTGCCTATGGTTTCACAGCTAGACAGCAGAGGAGCCAGGAAGCGAAGCCAGACAGTCTGGCCGCAGAGCCAGGCTCACGAGCACCAGGCAATGCTGCCCCAGGCTGCTGCGGGCTGTCCCTCCCTCCCTCCCTCAAGGCCTTGCAGCCACTCTCTCCCAGGCGCCCGGCCCCGTCTCCCTGCCTGATAAGGTGCCCACCCCCTGGCCGGAGCCGGCGCTGCCTTCCCTCCACCCCCACCCCTGTGCCTTGCCCCCTGCCACACACGCACACACACGCACATGTACATGCACACATACAAACACGCATGTGCACACGCACATACACACGCACATGCACACACACATACATACACATATGCGCACACACACGCACACACGCATGCACACGATTTACAACCCGCTGACTTTTGCTGGAATCTCACTTTGCTACGTGGAAACGATCCACTTGAAGCGTTCACTGTGCTTGTCTCTGGCCGGGTAAGTGGACAAACAGCGAAACGAGACTACAGGTGGTCCCAGCACCCGTCCCTGCTTGGAGCCGGTTCTGCATCTGAAGCTTACCACTAACCCGCAAAGCGAGTCCATCTCATGATCACGGGGTGCATCTTACCTGTCTTCTTCCTGAATTCCTCAAACTGCTGTAGGAGGACAGTAAACTAAGACTCCCTCCTGCCGAACCTCAAGCCACATCTGTTTGTTTTTCAACACAGCGGGCTTTGCCTTTGGGGGGTCAGTGTTAGCCTTTCCCTCTCCCCCCTCCATCCATCGCTCACTCCTGAATGTGCCACCCGAGCCCTCCCGACCCTGGTGCACGGCCAGCGCACGCCTTCACACGGCCTCCCCGGACGTGGGTCCGCGGCCAGCTGGCGGGCCAGGGGACTTGCCCGTGGAACCAAGGAGCTCTCTAGAGGAGGGGGAGCAGCACCCCCTCGGCTGTGGCTCGTGGCAAAGGCAGTGCTACCTCCCTGACTCCCCCAGACTGCCTCAACCTCCCCTCCAGGCTCAGAGCGAAACTCCATTCCCGGGCTTCCTGCCTTGAGGCTGGCCAGGCCACTTAGTGCCAGCCCATTAAAAAAAAAACTGCCACTTCCATTTTGCAGAGTCCCACAGGCAGCAGCTACACAGATGGAAAGCACAAAGGTCCTTAGTGACCACAGGAAGCAGAGCCTCACGTCCACCCACACTGTACTGAAGGAAATAAACCTTGAAGGTAATGAGCCGCTTAAATGCGTGGGTTTCTTACTCACCCATCTTAACACATCGCTTCCCAAAAGGAAGATCTAATCCCCGATTTTACAGGATCACCAATAATAAGGTAGTACATCACAGCAAACTAGACGTGAGTTATAGAAACAAATGACTAAAAAATATATTATAGCTAAAGGAATAAGCTTATGTACCTTGTGCCTTAAAATGCACGATCCCTAGATTCACCAGAGCAAATAATTCCTGGAGAGTCAAGTTAAACTGTAAACCACACTACATTACACAGCCAATTAACACCCATCCACATGCAAAAGTACATTGTTACACTTACCCAATAAACACAGAATCTACCACAGAATTTCCTCTCGAAACTCTCAATTTAAATTTGGACAAAGCAATAATGAAATAATTTTTCGGTACACACGGTCAGCTCCAAAGTCTGGAGGGCTGGATCTCAGAGCTGGAAGGGGTCGCGAGGATTTTATAAGCCAACTCCAGCGGGGGGAGCAGGCTCGCCATCCCCCACAGAACATCGCAACGTGGCTCCGCCTGGTCTCCTTGTGGCAGTCGTAAGGGAACAGCGTGGCAACAGCAAACCACGGAGACCTGGGCGTGAGGGCAGCGTTAACTCTGTCCCGTCTGCAGTCACGTGAGCTGGGTGGCGTGTTATGTACGGATTTTATGAAGCAAATTTGGTGAATCGTTAATGACCGTTAAATCTGAGTGTCAGGCACATACGTTTTCATGGTGACGTTCTTTCTACTTGTACGTTTCAAGGTTTTTATAATGAAAAGCAGAAGAGAGAAAGAAACGCCTTCGGCATTTTCTCGTGCCCCAGCTCGCTCGCTCGGGCTTCGGCTCCAGCCCGACTGCGGGGCACCCCGCCTCTTCCCACGAGGCCTGGCTCCGTGCCCCCCTCGACGACCCCTCGTCTGCTGGGCTCTTTTCGGATCATTTTTGGACCTTCTCGGCGTGCCCCAATGGGCCCGGGCACCCTCAGAGATGCTCGGCCACGTCATTTATAAAAAGCCCAGAGGAGAACGGGGCCGCGAGGCACGGGAGAGGGGGGAGGGCGCCGGGGACCACTGCACTCGACAGCAGGGCGGCTGGGCCGGCCGAGGAGCCAAGAGGCCCAGCTGGGGAGGGAGGGCAGGGCGGGCCAAGTGCCTGAGGCCTGGGAAAGGGGGGGAAGAGGCTGCCTTTCCCAGGGACGGGGCCGGGAAGGGGCAGAGGTGTGCTCCAGAGAGGGTCTCCTACGAGCCCGGAAGCCGGGAGGACAATGAGAGATGGAGAATCTGGGGAGGGCGGCAGGGCGTCGAGCCAGATGGCAGGCGCTTCCCAAGGCCACGTCCACAGCCCTGGGACTGGGAACGAATTTCTAGAGAATGTCCAACTGCTCTCTGCAGGGCCAGTGAGCTCTACAAGACGTGGCACCATTCTTCCTGGGGTCACCGTCAGCCACGTTCTGTATGCACACCCCGGACGTATGAGCCCCCCGTATTCGTGTGTTCGCGTGAGCTGCTCCCTCTGCCCACAGCCACCCCGCGTCCGCGCCTGGCTCACTCCACCTCACCCCGCAGGGCCCCCAAGCAGCACCTCCTCTTTCCTACCCTCCGTCCCCTGGTCCCCAGACCCCAGGCCACTGAGCCCGGTGCCTCCCTCCTGATCAAGTGGCAGGCGGCCGCCCCTGCCGGGAGCCCTGGCCCAGCCCACGTCACCCGGCAGTGCAGCCATCAGTGCCCCCATAGGTCTCACAGAGTCCAAGTAAATAGTTGCTGACGAAACGTGTGCTGACGGACTCAGGTGAGAGCAGGCAGTTCTGAGAAGGGTCGGGAAAAGAGGCCCGTGCAAGCCTGGCCACCGGGAGGGGTGCTGAGGGCTGAGGGCACCAGGAATGAGGATGGCTGTGGCCGTGGGAGGTGACAGGGAGCGGGCTGGGGCCCCCCACGTGCCGGGCGCCAGGCACCCTCTCTGCAGGCTCTGCGGGCAGCTGATCAGAGCTCAGCACGGCCTCTCCGCACGCCTGGACGCGGGCTCCTGGAGCCCAGTTCACGCCACACACAGCTGCCCCTCCCACAGAGAAACCTGCTCACATCCAAAGGGTCACCAGCTCCGTCACAGAGGCACCGAACCCAACCGCGGGACACGTCAGGAAGCTGCGCGGGGTGAGGCAGCCACGTGCGCGAGCCGCTGCGCAGACGGCATCCCTGCCCCTCCCCGCAGAAGCAAACCGCGTCCGGGATCGTCACAGAGGGCACGGAGGGCACGGAGGGCACGGCTTTCTGAAACACCAGGGCCACTGTGACTTCAGGGAGCCTCCCCTTAACTACTGAGAAAAACCAAACCCTTGCTGGGACCTCCTGCGATACCAAAACCCAGCCCCGACCCCATCGTGCCACCGTGCAAGGGTGACCCTGAGCCGTCGTGAGGGAAGAGGGGTATAGCGACACCCCCTTCGAGGCTGGCGAGCAACCCAGCAGCTGCGTCTGACGGCCCTTCGGTGCGAGCCAGCACTGAAGACAAACTGCGTCCCAGCAGGCCCGGTGCTGGGCCCACTCCCAAAACAAACAGCGCGGGAGGAAGATGGAAACAGGATGTGTGCAGGGCTGGCGGGGCGCTCCCACGGAGTCTGGGGACCGCGGCGGCCCCGCCCCTCCCCGCCGAGGGCGGCCCACGTGGCACGCAGCGTCCCTCTCCCGGGGAGCCGCCCGGCGACGCCGCCGAGCACAGGTGACGCCGCAGGCCGCTCACCTGCAGTCTCGCTGCACTCGAAGTTGATGACGGTCATTCGCTGAAAGCCCGAGCTGCATTCTTCGCCTCCGGAATAGATCAAGGTGAGGTCTCCATCGGAGTACCTGAGACACACAGGTGACACACACGCGCGTTTGGTGGGACCGGGACAGAACCCTGAATTTTGAAACCTCTCTACCTTAAGCCCTCTGCAGACCGTCGGCAAATCAGGGCTGACACAGAGCAGCACGCCCCCTCGCCAGCTGGGGGAAGAGTGTAGAGGAAATGAGTTCCAAATGCACAGGCTTATCGTCCCTCGCTTCAAAGAGGTGACCGGCCAGAGGGAAGCGCTAGGGGCTCTGCTGCGAGCGTGGAGATGCCTCTGCTCTCCTTTTTGGACTTTGTGCAAAATAAATAATGGCCGAAGCGCACACAGCTCTACCATAAACACGGTCTTACCTGAGGGAACCTGGACAATATTACTTTCGGAGGACTACGTTTTCACGATGCCTCTGTGACAGTAACCGCCCAGTCCAGGATCACGAGAACTGAGCTGCGTGCGTGCATTTTCTCGGTTGTTTAAAAACGTTTAAGTAATGCCAAAGGCATTTCGTATTTACAGAGTGCCAGAGGAGAAATGGAAACGCCTTGGAAAGATACATTTTAAAGTACGAATGCCACGTCCACTGTAAACCGACTGACTCCCCTACAGCACGGTTCCTCCCTAACAATGGGCCATAAAGCAAACAGTTTTAACAGAAGCTCTCCCACCCGCAGGCCAGGAAAAACATCAACCACTTAGTGACAAAAGGCAAGCAGCCTAAGTCAAGGCAAAGAAAAGTGAGCGCTGGCTTCCTGACCCCCGTGCTCGGGGAGAGAGAGAGGGGGGAAGTGCGTGAAGGCTGCCTACGCACCGGAGGGTTTGGTTCTGGAACCTTCCTGCCACCTTCGCTTGAGTGGAATCGGCCTTTTTCACTTGGCACACCGCAGCCTGTTTGTCGTGGCAGACCTTGGCTTCGATTTCTCCGCAGATATTCAAATAAAAGGTGTACTCCTTCGCGTCGGAAGTGTAGTGACGAGCTGCAGAGGAGGACACACGCGAGGAGGCTGTCACACCCACAGGTGGCAGGGTCCTGGCGCTGCTCGAGCCTGACCGCGTCCCTCCTCCTGAAACGCCCGTCCCCGGGACCGGGGTGCGGGGTGGGGGGGTCCCCTCAGCCCTTCGCTTGCACAGCCCCCCGCCGGCTGCCCTGCCCCGAAGGCCCCCACGCACCTCTGTCCAGGCTCAGTGGCTTGAGGTCGATGGCGATGTCGTGCTGCTCACCGCTCAGAGAGCAGGTGCTGCTTTCCAGATAATCCCGGTGGCAGGCGTACTCGGTCACCCACTCGACCTCGTAGCGGCAGTTGGAGCTGGCCGTGAGCTTGGGGACGGTGCCCTGCCGAGTGGGTTGAGAGGAGCAAAACCAGCTTTGGAAAACGCAGTCTAAATGCGGGTTTTCCGTGCTTCTGAGAAGCTCCCGAGCAAGTGGCGAGGTTTTCACATTTTCCCGTCTTTGAATCACCATTGCCCTAATGTGTTTGCGTGATCTGACTTGCAACAACTCTGTTTACTTGTTATGTGGCTTGTCACGTTCAGAGTCACACTCCCGCTTCAGCCTGTGGGACCCCCTGAACTCCAGGTCACCAGACACCCACGGCCTCGGCAGGCAGCCGTGCCCGGTGACGGGCATGGGGTCTGCCCCTCCTTGCAGAGGTGCTGTGCAGCCTGGGCCAGACGAACCCCCAAGTGCAGTGGGGACCACCATGCGCGTGAGCGTCTGGGGGAAGGTGGTCCTCTAACCCTTTCCTGAGATTGTCAAAGCGGCCCCGGGCACACCTCGCCCGAGTTCGATCCGCCCGCCCCCGCCCCCAGGGGAAGCCGGAGCCGCCTGCCCACCGGCCGCTGGCGGAGAGCTGCTCTCACAAACACGGCTGCAGCACGGACTGCGACGCACACTGTCCCCCGGGGGGCGGTGCCGTCCTTCACCCCCCGTGGGAGAAGTGTCACTGGCCTGGGGACCAGACATAGCTGTGCTGCCCCTAAGCACCATGACTCCACAAATGTTTACCCAGCGCCGGCCCCGGGCCAGGCGCGCGGCCCCGGCGCTGGCTCTGCAAACACGGGTCCCGTGCTGAGTAAGCGGCAGAAAGCAAGCCCGGCTCTGCCCGTCTGACTCAGAACCGAGCCTCAGGAAGCCGGACGTCTGGTGCCGGCGCGACGAGGTGCCAAGTGAGGGCGGTCGGACACCGAGGCCGCACAGCGTATGGCCCACGGATCCGGCGTGTCCAGAAAAGGCACGTCCACAGCAACAGAAGGTGGTTGCTTGCCGTGGCCAGGACCGGGAGCAGGATCGGGGGGGGGGGAGGGGTGACTGACTTGACCCTAGGCACAAGGTTCCTTTTGGGGGTGATAACATTGTTCTCACACTAACCACCACTAAACTGTACTTAAAACGGGTGGATGTTAGTTGGTAAACCCGACGAAGCTTTTTTAAAGAAGACTCATGTGGCAAGATGAACGTTTACTAAAATCTCAGCTTCTAAAAGCATTCAGACGCCAGCATCAACGCTTGAATCCGCCTTCACGTGTGAGAGGAGTACCACGTGCAACCCAGGCTGGAAAGGGGCCCGCGAGCACCGCTAACGAGCCGCGTGCCCCAGGGAGGAGCGGGGTGGCCAGCTCCCGGTTTTCTCCACTGTGAGAGCGTGGAACCGTTCTCACTGAATGTAGAACAAATAAGAAAAGGAAACAATGAAACCACTGCCAGCTCGGCAGGCCTAGAAGATTTCCATCCACATGTGTGGGTACAAATGGAAAGTATAAATCAATATCCCCGAACATCACACTCAGAACTGACATCGGGTGCTGGTCAGCCCATCGGGTCTGCAGCGGGCGGGCCCCCGCCACACGGCCCTGGGAGCCTGGGGACGTGGAACGGAAAGCTGGCTGGGGCTGCACGTTTGTCTCCGTATCCCACCGCACAGGACAGGCCAGCTGCCAGCCCGAAACCAGAGCGAATTCCACGTCTGTTCGGGGGAGGGGAGTGTGGCTCCCTAGCAAAAGAATTCCACTCATCCTACTTCATTCTATTACAAGAAGACAGAAATAAATGAGAGGAAAGCCCTTCCCTTCCTCCCGGGGGGACGTCTCCCTGCCATCGGCACCCACATCTGCTGCAACGCTTACACCACCACCACACGGGCAGCGCGTGCAGGCAACTCCGCTGGGCACCAGCCCAAGGACGAGCGGACCCATCCCACCCTCCAGGAGTTTAGGGCTGTGCTAAAACTGAGTAAACAGCCCGAGGCCAGAGCAAGGGAGCTGCCTGGCAGCTCAGGAGGGGGGAGGCCAGGAGGGGGGAGGCCAGGAGGGGGCAGCTCAGGAGGTGGGAGGCTGGGAAGGGGGAGGCCAGGAGCGGGGAGCTGCTGCACTCAGGCCTGCAGGAGCCTTCCTTCCGGCCATAACTCTCCGTGAGGCTCTGACACCGGTGGCCCGCAGGCAGCCGCCGGCCTGCACGATTTCTGCACGGTCTGCATGTCGCCCCTGTACTCACTTCTTCCTATGTTTCTGTAAACTCATTAACTATTTTTACCTCGCCTCGTCCTACACGTAACAGCCTGGAAATCACAAGTCTGGAATTGTACATAAGGTTTTCAAATATCCACGCAACTCAGCGTAACTACAACAATGTTTTAAATCTGTCTGTGAACCCCTTAAAATCATCTTCTGTAATACTATAGCAAAGTGCTATGCTGCATTAACGCCCAGGGGCCCCTCCAGGGGACTGAAGAAAGCAAACACCATCCTACCCGGAGACACACAGGCGGCAGGGGAGACCCAGGAAGCTCGTCGACTGCCCTGTGCCTGCACCCAGTCCCACCACCGGCCCCAGACCCACCGCCCGGGCCCAGCTCCACTGCCCAGCCACAGCCCCACCACCCAGCCACAGCCCCTCCACCCAGCCCCACCACCCGGCCCCAGCCTCAGCCCCACCACCCAGACCCACCGGCCGGTCCCAGCCCCACCACCAAGCCCCAGGCCTGTGCTCCTCAGGCAGCCCAAGCCGACAGGCACTGCTGGGAGCCAGCCCCAGACGAGCCACTCACCTCCCTGCGCTCAGAGGGGCAGACGAAGGTCAGAGTCACGGCCGGGCTGTGGCCGTCGCAGAAGTCGGGCTGTCCGGCCCCTTCTCTCGTGTAGGTCAGGACAAGCCTGCATGGCACACGTGGAGAAAAGCGTGTCACCAAAGCACCGGTGGCATTCCGGTGGCTCTGGGGTCCCGAGCACTCAGCGTGCTCATCGGGGGCCGGGTAACGCGAGAGAGGTTAAAACGCAAAAGAAGCTCCAATACAAAGTAACTGTGATTCCTCTGCATTTGGGGGGAAAAAAAACTTAAAAGCAAACTTCAATGAGTGTTACTTTCCTAAAAAAATAAACAAACCTGTACATTTAAATACTAAGAAAAGCTGTTTGAGTAAAACAGGAAAAAAAAACATGTAAACAACCTAACGAGACAGAACAGATGGCTGAGCAGGCCGGGCACGCTTCTGCCCACGAGGCCGCAGGTCCGGGTCCTGAACCCCGCGCCAGCCACCGGCCTTCTGCAGCGGAGGGCGGCCACGCGGCCTCCCGCGGCCACAGCCAGGCGGGCCGGAGCCGCTGGGGGGTGTGCTGGGCCCCTGGGGGACGTGCCACGGCGCCCGGCGAGCCAGCCGCAGCGTAACCAAAACCAGACGCACGCCTCTCTCCGGAGACGAGCCCCGGCTTTAACGCCCGCACTGCACGGCACCCGCTCCAGGCCTCCCAGGACGAAGAATCACCCGTGTGGCAATGCCATGGGTCAGCTTATGCCTGCTCCCACCCCCCAAAATTCATGGGTTGCAGCCCTAACCCCCAGCCTGCACTTGATGACGAGGCCTTTAATACGGTGACTACGTAAAGATAAGGTGGGCAGGTGGGCTGGTCCCATAGGACGTGTCCTTTAAGGGGACGCTGGGACACAGGCGTGCACAGAGGAAGCCCACGTGAGGGTACAGGGAGAAGGCCGCCAGCTGCCTGCCATGGAGAGCGGCTTTGAAGGAATCAACCCGCTGACACCTTGGACTTCCGGCCTCCAGAAAACTGAGAGTAATGGCAGCCCAGGCAAACCAGTACTGACACACACATAGGAGTCTCCCTACACTTCAAAGTTCAGTCATGCTCCGTTTCCTGTGCACACGCGTGTGATCTGCAACTGCAGCCCTGACATGCCACTAGCTCCATACCGGGACGAGCCACAGTGAGCCATCCCTCAGAAGCCCCTGGGACGGGGAGAAAATCCAAATCCTTGATCCCAGTTCCGGCCGGGGTCACACGTGGGCCTCTGGAGAAAGGCATCTCCCTGCCACGTCAGCGGACAAAGGCAGGAGAAGAGCGTGTGCAAGCAGCACAGCTTCTCACGAGAAATGAGCCGCCCCTGGGAACCCGGGTGCCTCCGTGCCCCCGTCAGGAAGCAGACTCCGTGCCCTGGACGGGAGCCAGCACACTGCCTTCCTGCCCCTCGCCCTGTGGGACGCTGTTTACGAGGAACAGATAAGCAGGGACACAGACGTGACTTTGGAGGGGGCTTGCCATGGGAAGCATCAGAGCGCGCCTTGAGGTAGGTCTTGTTTATGAAGCGACATGTGGACGCAAGCTGCATCACGAGCCTACGTGCCTCGTGGCAGTGACCAGAGAGTGACCGCCCAAGCACATGGGAACCCGTCACTGGGCAGGAATCCGCTCGCCACACACGGAAAGCCAGGACCCGCCAAGGATGACCCGCGCCAGCCGCTGACTGACCTGTCCTTGCCCACGAACTTCAGTCCGCCCTTGGGCTGCCCGACGTCGAAGGCCTGGTCCCCCCGCACCAGGCAGGCGGCCGTGCCGGCCGGACAGGCACGTAGCTGAGGATCTGAGCCCCGCAGCGCGTCTGTAAAACATCACACACGACACTGGGTCAGGTTAGGCGGCAGGAGCGGTAACCACACTTAACCCAGGTCCAGCGTCCCTTTAAAAAAAAAAAAGCGTCGAAATTTTTTAAGTCTCCAAAAGTAACCTAAGACAGGACAAGTTTAGAAACAAGAAAGATCGCATCCCACTGTAAGGTGCTGGACAAGACAGTGGCCTCTCTGAATTTAAGGAATTAGTAGAGCGCCACCCGCCTGCGGGGCTGCAGGGAAGTGGGGGGCGGGGGGCAGGGGACAGGGGGCAGGGGGCAGGGGGCAGGGGGCAGGGGGCAGGGGGCAGGGACGCCAGCTGCCTGCTCTGCAGCGGGTGAGGAGCCCAGGGAACAGGAGCTATGGTGGAAGTCGTCGTTAAGACGTGTGCCCCCTTTCCCCTCGAGACACCCTAACTTCAGCATGACCCCGTTCCAAGCTGTGAACAGACTAGACAATGTGGGCGCTTCATCTATTAGTGGGGACGTGAGCAGATCGAGGAAAGGGAAAGAACCCACAGATGGTTCTGGGTTCAGCTCGTAGACACACCACGCACGCTCCCCCTACAACTCTGGTCTAACTCCACAACTCTCACTGCCGGTTTGGGGGCGGGCCGGGGAAAGAGCACACTATGTGTGTCTGGACCAACACCCGGACTTCACAGCCTGCCGACTGCAACGGCCATTCATCACACAGCCGTGCTTCCCCGCCTCGCTCGTCACTGTGAGCGTCGCCCGGTATCCACGTCGTGGGTCTCACTTATTTTATGCTGCTGCTTCCACTCGACTGTGACAGCAGGACCTTCCGTGCGGTCAGTGCTGTAATCCGGTGTCTCAACCAGTGCCTCACACGTGGTAGGGGTTCCAAGTGAGTGCCCCCGTGAGTGAGTGAGTGAGTGAGGGAGGATCGGCTGGCTTGGGCTTTAACTAAAGCCTTAGCAGCTGACGTGGGTGGGGTTACCCCCTTTCCCCAGTTTGCCGTAGGAGCCACCACTGGGTGATGAGGAGGACAGCGAACCCGTAGCTCTCACGCCTGCGTCCCGGGGTTTCACTAGCGGGTGGTCCCAGCCACAGCGAGCTCCGCTGAGCCGTGTGTGGGCTCCTGGGACCCACAGGAACGCACGGTGGACAGACTGCTTGATTTACTGAAGCATATGTGAGGCAAGTGCCCCTCGGTGTGCAGAGAGTTAAGCCGACAGCAGGAAAGCTACAACTGTCCCTGAGGTTGAAAGGGAACCCAGGGAGGCTCGGGACAGGAGGGAGAGTGTTTGGAAAAGACTGAGGCTCCCCCATGTGGCACAACGGCTCCGGTAAATCGGAAAGAAAGAAACTCTTACAGGACCATACCCGGTGAATTTGAATAATCCTTAAAAGTAATACAAAAGACCAGAAATCTAAATGTTTTCTGAACTAAAATAGCATATTATTTCAGAATTCAATAATTTTTAAGACTTCAATTTTTTAATCAAACTTAAGCTACAGACCCATTTCAGACAAAGCCTTTGTCTATCGACCTTTTCCCAAAAGAACAATAAAAGCTGTCGTCGGAGAAAAAAAAGAATGAAGTAAAAAAACCTGACACACAAAATTTAAATGATCACTGGTCACTCCTGAACCCTGTATGTGGTATACTCACTTTTTAAAACTGTCTAAAAAAAAACAAAATGGTACATTATGTACACGTACAATTTAAAGGATTATTGTAAACTAATACTCGTGTGCTTACTACCCAGCAATACTAGCATATATTGTTTATTTTTTAAAAATTATTCCAAACTTTCCTACGGCCAAAATCCTTTGTGCTGTGTGAGAAATGAGAATGTAAGGAACACACAGAAAAAAATGAATTTTATTAGTTAATTAGGAGCAAAGTTTACTAATGGCACAGTCGCTGCCAGCTCAGCAGAAGGCCAAGTCCTGGCCTATGGGACTAACAGTTCATAATCCTTGAAAGAAACATCAGCTGGCTTCTAGAAATCGCTGACAGCACAGGCAGGGGCTCAGCGGACACTTCTCACGGCCCCCCTTAGATAGAGACCGTGCACAGCCTTCAACTCATTTAGCAAAAACACCCACGCTCCCCACACAGCTCTGGCACCTTCAGAGGAAGCGAGGCAAGACGTCGGCCCAGAAGGAAATATGTGTCGTGACCAAGTACCCCAGGACCCCGGGCACCCTCTCTCTCCTACCGCTCAAGGCCAAGGGGCGTAGGTGCACTCGCGCTTGACAGCCCTTCACCCCCGGCCCCCGGGAACTCTGACTCCATCCTGTCCCAGTTGTCCCCGGCACCCCCATTCAATCCATCCCCCCTACTCCATCACACTGGAAGTGAGGTCTACCTGGGAATCCTGAAACCCGTGTGTCTGGCAGAGAACACACTGGGATGAACCGACAGCGTGGAGAGCACCACACTGTGACAGAATCAGAACTAACGGGGCCCAGGGCCGGGCTGCACACAGAGGGTATGGTGGGGCACGGATGTCCAAGCAGGTGAGTGAGTACAGGTGAGAGGGCAAAGATGCGGAAGCCTTCTAAAAGTCTCTTCTCCCCCACGCCCACGCCCCCCAAGACTCAGACCTATGTCTCTGCAGATGTTGATGAACAGAGTGCTGTCCGGGTCGGAGTCATCCACCAAGTAAGCACCGCTCAGCTTGATCAGCGGGTTTAAGTCGTGCTTCCGGAACTCTCCGTCAAACGCGTAGCACGGAACCTAGGAGAGAGGACAGGAAGGTCAGTCTCCAACACACACCTGTGCTTGGGGCTCGGGGCGCAGCGAGGCCTATGGCCGATGGCACAGAACACCGGCCTCTGGGGCTTAGGGTCCATCAGGCCATGATGCCACCGAAAAGCACAGGCTCGCAAGCGCTTCAGGATCCCGCTCACCCATGTGCGCCCGCGCCTCTGCACCCATCCTCACCCATCCGCAGGGGCCCTTCTCCCCTCCCCACACAGCACAAAGGTCCTCCCTCGTCTGTCCACCCCCAGCTACTACCCACAGCTGTGACACTTAACAGAGTCCCTGCCCTGCCCGCCCTCGTCACCTCCTCCTCCCTGCCTTCCAGTCTCTCCTGAACACCGTCCCCACTCCACCAAAACCACGCCTGCCAGGTCACCTTCGACTGCCAGCTGTCAGATCTGATGTTCACGCCCAGCCTCCTGCCAGCTGGGCTCACACTGGTGAGATTCTGGCTTTAAAAGTTCCACTTATTTCTGAGGGCAAAGTGTGCAAGTCCAGAGACGTGCCCAAGACTACAAAAGGCCCTGCTCACCTACTCGACACCATCCACTACAGTGTCTTTACTTGAAACGCCCTGTGAGTCTTATTTCCAAAGTCATACACCGGCATCACTTTAATCATGCTTGCAAAGGAACATTCTAAAAACTCATGTTCTCTGCAATCATTCGAGGTAGTTTGCTTCCTCATTTCCTACAGATAATTTTCCTCAAATTTTGTCTTTGAGATTGAAGCTATTCAGAGGCAGCTCTATTCAGAAAGGCTAGTGTTTAATATTTAGCGTTCCCATTTTTCTTAGAGGCTAGCAAATCTGCAGGAATGCTCTGACCCCATAACCTTTGCCCTGGTCCTGTTTTCTGAGATTTCATGGAGAGCTAATGGATTAAGTCAACTCACATCTCCTCACAGCCTCAGGGGACATATGAACTCATTCCAACCAGATCCTTAGAGCAAAATCTTGCACAGCTTCCAAGGCCGATCAGAGATCCCTGTGATACCGACGGAGGCCGGCCAGCTAGCATGACGCACAGAGAGCTGGCAGAATCCGAAGGCCAGACATCGAGCCCAGTGCTGTGTCCCACAGAAAAAGCAACTCAAATAAAATAAAGGTGTTCCTGCAGGCTGTCACTAGGTTCTAGCGAAAGTCACCAGTGTCCACAATCCTGCAGAGCTAAGACTTGTCATTCCCCAGCAAGAGAATACAGAAACACAAACTCGAGAGGGGACAGATTCAGCTGGCAGGTTAGGATGGGCGATGAGAGGCACCTCTCCAGCTACAAAATGAAAGAAAATGGAGTGGGCTAGCTCGGGGGGAAGAGGTGGCCGCATGGGAAACAGCTTATAACTCTGACCCAGCTCAATTCCACCATGAGGCTTGAGGGGCCCTGTAAGCAAAACCCACAGACACACAGCCCAAAGCGGTTAGCAGCCTCTGGCCGGCTCTCTGCTCCAGGAAGGAACAGCAGACACACCCTATAGAGCGCCCCAAGAGCTGGAGCGAGCATCGGAAAACAGCTCGGGCTCCTGGGGAAAGGCCTCCCACTTCCTGCTCGGCGAGCAGGCAACGAAGACATTCATGAGAGCGGGAATGTGGCAGCCGCAGGAGGCGGCGGTGCCAGCTCCACACGCCGCACGCCAGCCGCCCCCGGGAACACTGGGCCTGTGGCACCCGTGCTCACGTGGCTCCCGTTAAGTTCTGAGCTGCGATGGCAGGGGACATAGGTCCACAACGTTTTCAAAAAATTATTATCTAAAAACACCCTCCACCACAATCCACCGAGCAGGCATTATGGTGGTAGTGTTGAGAAGCACCGTCTGGAACTGCCAGGAGCTTTGCCCATCGAAGCACCTAAGTCTGACATGGCAACACTAACAAAGGCATGAGGAGACTTCCCTAAGGCGTGCGAATCAAGAAACACTGACTCTAAACCTATCTGGTTTTTTTTTGAGTGTTTCACAAGCACGTAAAACACTTCACATAATTTTCGAAGTTATACCGTAGCCTGCACTATGTAATCAGACCCTGCTGAAGACGGGGGAAAGGGAGTGTGCTTCGTCATGCTCTGCTAGCAGGGACAGCGAGGCTATTCTAGCAGCCATCAAGCTCTTCAGTTCTTTCTGCCTAACGCATCTGCGCCTAAGGCAGAAAGAAATTCAGGCTGTGAAGAGAGAGAAATGCCCTCCACACCTCCAGTCCGTGAGCTCCTGAAAACAGGAATCTTTTTCAAAACGTAATGAAATGTCTAACTGCTTATCCCCAGCTGCCGACCAGAGTCGGAGAGGATCGCTGCGAGCAAACGGCAGCATTCCTCATACATCTTGAGGTAAGCTGCTAAGGGAAAGCAAATGTCGCCGTTTCGAGAAACACATTAGTACACCTCCCTACTCCACCCCGAAAAGAAAACAATTCAGAACAGGGCATCCTCCTCCTGCAAAGGGCCGCGCAGAAAACATCCTAGGTTTTATGAGTCACGTAGGTCCCCCGTTACGCAGTCTTCTTTGTTTCTTTACAGCTCTATAAAAACGTGAAGCTCGTGCTGAGCTCTGGGGTGGCGCGCACACAGACCTGGGCCGGACGTGGCCCACCGGCCGTCCTCTGTGACTCCCGATCTATGACACAAACGGAAGAGGACACCAACTGCTATTTATTTATGTCTGTAATCTGGAAAGCAACTTTGCCCTAGGTGGTGGGGGAACGAAACTGTCAGTTTAGCAAAGACAGGAGTGGGGCTGGAGGCATGGTCAAGCCAGAAAGCACGGGTGTCACTGTCCGTTGGGGTCTGCAGTGGCCTGCAGTCTCCGGGGAGAAGGCCCCTCGTCTGCGGCTCGGAGAGGCTCTCCCGGCCTCGCGGTATACCGGCCGGCAGTTTAACCTCCATTTTAAAATTTAAAGCTGAAATCTGACACCACCTCCCAGCTCCCAGCCCCGCTGCACCGGGCCTTCCTTCTCTCCACACTGGAAGCTGTTTCCCGACGAGCGCTCCCTACGCTCTTTCCTGCGGGGCAGCGTGCTGCCTCTGCCACCCCCCGCATCGGACCGGCTGCGCTTTCGCAGACTGCTGTATGCGGTTTCATCCTTTTATAACGAACGCATCTCTTTCTGCTGCTCCTCAGCAGCACTGGGTTAGGCCACCAGTGAAAACGAGCCCCGTGTGTGTCAGCTCCAGCTCTTGAGTGCGTTTCTGACCTCACTCCTTCAGAACAGAAAAGCGGTGACGTGAGGCTAATCACGCCGTGGCTGAGAGCGGTGTGGGAGGTGAGACACGGCAGAGGGAACGGCTGGCTGCGCCCCCCACGGCCGGGGAAAGTCACAGGGCAGAGCCGATCTCAGAGGCTCTCGTCTCAGGGATCGGGACCCTTCATGGATCACCAAGAGCGACTGGACTGGACGCCAGACAAAGAGCAGAAGGAACGACAATGGTCACCCGGCCTCTGAGGTGAGCTAGCAAAGAACCAGGGGGCCTGGGACATCTGGCCTGGATTCACAATCCAGCAGCCGCCCAGAAGCCCCATGTGGAGACGGTGCCTGCAGGCGGAGTGAATACTCTAACTCCCAGCTCCATCACGCTGCTTAGTTCCTGAATCGCACGGCACCAGAAACCAAGAACTGACTTGCCTTACGTGGGTGAACCCTTCCCCTTCGGTCACATCCTGTGATATTTTAAAAGCCCTGTCCTAAAAATAAGAACCACCTGGTACAATTTTAGCACTTAGGTCACATGATATCTATCGCTGCTCAGTGAAGTTTGAAAACGCAGAGAGATTTCCTCCCTAAACGGTTTGTGTGTTTCGAATCTTAAGGGTCCCGGAATGTGCATCACAAGCACGTGACCCTGAAGGGCCCTGTTACCTCTTTGTTAGCTTTAAACGTCTCTTTCTTGCAGGCTGCAGTGGTCCTCCACTCAAAGTAGTGCACGCAGTCTGCTGTGGCTATAAATTCAGGAGTTCCCTATTAAAAATAAAATTAAAAGTTACCATACTGTACATCGTAAAGTTTTCTTTTTTAAAGTTAGAAAGAGTAAAGGCTAATGAAAATTTTAAAAGTAGTGGGGGGGGCGGGGGGAGGGCGGTGGACACAACTGTTAGTTCAACGAGTTCATCACGAAGTTCCCAAACCCAACGACTCTGAAACAAAAGCTTCATGAAATCATGCTGGAATTTTAGTATAATCAGGCCAAAACTGTTCTCTTGCCCCAACTATGCAAGTACAGTAAACTCATGGGAAGGAATCCTCAGAGTCCTTCTGTTCTCAAACTCCAAATGTTCTCCTAACCAAATGCCAACAAAATCCAAGCCAGAAAATGTGACCTCATGCTTCCTGTAAGCCAAGGGAGGAGGCCCATCCAAACTTGACCGAGTTCGTAAATCAGCCTCGCTGCAGACACCCCCACCCACCCACCCACCACCCACCACCCACCACCCCTCGGGCCTGAGGGCAGCCTCCCCCGCACCGCAACCAAGACTGCCTCCAAAACAAATCACGCCACGGCGAGAATTTACCTCTCTACTCTCAAATGCAATTCTAAGGAGTTCTCTGCAATTCTGGTTTTTTAATGACAAACACGGAGTTCTTGAAGGAAATCAGTTAAAATGAAAAGAGCAGCCAGCTTATTCAGTGTTACGGACTTCCATATTTCACATCACTGCCGACAGATTTTTTTTTTCCCCAGGTTTCAACGTGGATGATAGTGCAATTGATAGGCTGGTCCAAACTTAACAATGTAAGTTCTATTTTTAAAGTTCTTCAGATAAGAAATTATGGATCTGAAGATACAACAGTCCTGGCATCAAATTCTAAAATCATATTTTACAGCAATCTGGTAGCCACCTGAGTTTCACTGGATCTGATTTTTATAAACACTTGGGTGCTCACTCTGATTAGAGAACATTCCTAGGATCTGTGTACAAATCGCTTTTCCTCAAAGCTAGCAATTATTCACTGAAAGTCCCTTTCTAAACAGTAAAGATTAAAGTCAGAAAAATCACATACAATATGCAGAAAGCAGACACAAACCACTTTTTAAACAGTGATGTCCCCTTTGAACATCAGTAAAACCCAAAAAGGGTGGGAACCCCATTCCCAATGGCCAAGGCTTTCCCTAGATAGATGTCGGCCTCTCTAATTTAATGTAAATGAGAAAATAAACATTAAAAAACATATATTATCCTAAAATCTCTCAAAATGAAATGCTGAGAGAAGAGATTTTAGGGAAAAAAAATTATGCCTGCAACGTAAGCATTCAACAGTGCTTTGAGTTTAAACACACTAATCACTCTGAATTATAGTTTTACATAGGATGCAAATCAGGTTTCCCTTAAAAGTTGTAACTATACACTTAGGATTTTTAACTTATCGGTTCTTAATGGCAATGGTGATTTGCTTGGGGTTTCTGTTTATCTGTTTATGTTTTCAATTTTGCTCGCTTATTCTTCCTAGCACACCGCTGTAGCAAAACCTCCCAAAGGGGATACATTTTTAACAAAAGAAAGATTGTGAAGTGGCCCTGTGGACTCACCAAGGTCTTCCCGCAGAGGAAGGTGATGCTGCTCTGGACGCGATTTGTTCTTTGGGGCAAATCGCAGTTCACTGAGGTGCTGAACTCCAGAAGGGTTCTGGTCGCACTTCTCATAAGAGAGTCGCCTGTTAGGAGAGGAAAGAGAATGAACGGGCTGTAAAGTACTCCAAGCCGTACCGCTGTATCCAAGCACGAGCAAATTCAAAGTGGCACTATAATTCATCTGAAAGGTTATAAACTGACAAACTGTCCCGTCCCCAGAATCCTTCATCTTAGGAATGGCATCCCCATACACCCAGCTGTTCAAGCCCCAAACACATTACACTGAGTCCTAGTTTTCTCTCATCTACCACATTCGATACATCAGAAAGTTCTACTGGTTCTACCTAAATCTCGAATCCATCCACATCTCTCCTTCTCAATTACTAGTAAAACCACTATCATCTATCTCTGACCTATACTCGGGCACTAGCCTCCTAATTGGTGCCCTTGTGTCCCATTTTGTCTCATCCCTCACTACCTCCCTTGCTCCAGTATGACTAAAAATATTTATGTATCAGAATCTATAACTTGACTGCTGAAATTCTTCAATAACTTCCCAACATAAAACCAAAGTTCTTTAGAATGACCCACAAGTGGGGTGATCATGTTTTAGTTTGCCTGGGACACTACTGGAATAGAATGAAAAATCTATGTAGCAATATGATAGTAAATGGCATTGGAACATAAACTGACAGACTAGAGACCAAAAGACTAGAACAGAGAACACAGAGACATTTGTGCAAATCAAAGTTTAATATATGACACGAGAACATATTAGATCACTGGGCAAAAAAGAGACGGTTGTATAAATGGAACAGGAAATATAGTGGCAATCCATACAAAATAAATTAAATTGGATCCCTACCTATCACCATATACAAAAATCAACTCTAAATGGATTAAAATGTAAATGTCAAAAGCCAAACTTTAAAACTCTTAGTAGAAAATTTCAGATCTTAATGTAGAAAAAATTTAAGAATCAATAGTGTTAACTACCAAAAAATTGATAAATCTGACTTACTAAATTTAAAAGTGTATATTAATCAAAAAATAGCTTAAAGAAAACAAAAAACAAGTTATAAACTGGGATATACACAGGGCTGGCAAAGATCTGGCATCAAGAATAAATATACTCACACACACACAAAAAAAAAAACAAATATAATTCTAGAAAATAAAAGAAAATGAATGACCTCTGATTGACAGAGCACAAAAAAAAGGAGAAAAAAAATCCACACCTAACCAAATCCCTAGATTTTGCTAAGTCCCTAGATTTTGTTGGAGATGTGGTTTATTATGTTATCCAAAACAACTAATTAAAAAACATAAAGAAAAAGGTTAGTACACAGATTAATAGCGAGTGCACATAATGAACTCAGGATTATAACGGGTCCACTGATAGCTACATGTGAGATCTTTTTTTAAAAAGAAAGAAAAAAACGGAGTGAAAATTAAGATGCCAACTGGAGACCAGGTAATGGGTTTCAGAGATGCCTTACATCATCAGGTTGACAGTACAGCGGTTCTTTATCCTGCCTACCTACGTGCAAGGGTCTGCCTGAAACTCCCGAGATCTATTCGAAAATCGTTTTCAAATTTTTTCTTTTTTCCCCTGAAAAGGCACAGAAGCCGCGCCGCGGTTTCGGGACCGAGGACAGCGCCCTATGGACAGCGCCTTTTAGCCCCGCCCACAGGGGGTGTGCCTAAAGCTGGGAGACGGGGCGGAGCTTCGGTGCGCGCCCCCGCAACCCCGCGCTCCAGGAGACTCGGAGGGCGGGCCAAGCTGGTGGGAAGCGGCGCACGCTGCCGACACAAGAGGGCGCTCAGGGCCCGCAGACCCCCGCTTGAAGACCCTCCCCCACGCCTCCGGTTCCCCCACAACGCGGCCCGTTCCGGCCCTGTGCCCAGAGCTCCTGGGGCTTCTTATAAATGCTGGGTCCACCCTGACAAGGAAACCAGAAGGTCCCTGGCCTCAGGCCGAGAGGGATCCGGCAGCGCTCTGCCGCCGCGGCGCGGGGCACCGGCATCCCTCATCACCAGGCCCATCGGGATCGCGCCCGCCTGTCTTTCTCGCCTTCCTCCTCTGCCCGATCCTCCGCCAGGCGGCCGAGACCGGCTGCCAACCCGGGCACCCGGGGAGAGGCCACAGCGAACCGCGGCAGCGAACCGCGGCAACCGGCCAGCCTGGCCGTCCTCCCCGGACAAGAGCCGGGCGAGGACTGCGGGGCGGCGGCCAGCACGCCAGGCCCACGGCCAGCTCCCGAGGACGGCGCCAAATGGGCTGGGCCGCGCTCGCCGGGCCCGCCAGACCGCGCCGGGTCCTCCAGACCGCGCGCCGGGCCCGCCAGACCACGCTCTCCAGGCCGGGTCCGCCAGACCAGACCGCACTGGCGGGGCCCCACCAGACCAGACCGCGCCGGGTCCTCCAGGCCGCGCTCGCCAGGCCAGGTCCTCCAAACCAGGCTGCGCGCGCCAGGCCCGCCAGACCGCGGTCTCCCGGCCGAGCCCGCCAGACCAGGCCGCGCTCGCCCAGGCCCGCCAGGCCGCGCCGAGTCCTCCAGACCGCGCTCTCCAGGCCGGGTCCGCCAGACCGCGCTGGGTCCTCCAGACCGCGCGCTGGGCCCGCCAGACCGCGCGCTGGGTCCGCCAGACCGCGCGCTGGGCCCGCCGGACCGCGCCAGGCTCGCCAGACCGCGCGCGCCAGGTCCTCCCGACCACGCTCTCCAGGCCGGGTCCGCCAGACCAGGCCGCGCTCGCTGGGCCCGCCAGACCAGGCCGCGCTCGCCGGGCCCGCCAGATCGCGCCGGGTCCTCCGGACCGCGCCGAGCCGCGCGCGCCAGGTCCTCCAGACCGCGGTCTCCAGGCCCAGTGCTCCAAATCAGGCCACGAGCTCCCGGCCCACCAGACGGCGCTCTCCAGGCCGGGTCAGCCAGACCAGGCCGAGCTCTACAAGCCAGGCCGCGCCGGGTCCTACAGACCCTGCGTACCGGGCCCGCCAGGCCGCGCTCTCCAGGGCCCGCCAGGCCTCGCCGTGTCCTCCAGACCGCGCTCTCCAGGCCCGCTCCGCCCGACCAGGTCGAGCTCGCCCGGGCCCACCAGACCAGGCCGCGTTGGCAGGGCCCCACCAGACTAGACCGCGCCGGGTTCTCCAGGCCACGCTCGCCCGGCCGGGTCCTGCAGACCAGGCTGCGCGCGCCAGGCCCGCCAGACCGCGGTCTCCCGGCGGAGCCCGCCAGGCCAGGCCGCGCTCGCCTGGGCCCGCCAGACCCAACCGCGCTTGCCGGGCCCGCCAGGCCATGGCAGGTCCGCCAGACGGCGCTCTCCAGGCCGGGTCCGCCAGACCGCGCCGGGTCCGCCAGACCGCGCGCTGGGTCCGCCAGACCGCGCTCTCCAGGCCGGGCCCTCCAGGCCGCGCTCGCCCGGGCCCGCCAGATCAGGCCGCGCTCGCCAGGACCCGCCAGACCAGGCCACGCTCTACCGGCCAGGCCACGCCAGGTCCTCCCGACCTTGCGAACCAGGGGGCCCGCCAGGCCGCGCTCGCCCGTACCCGCCAGGCCAGGCCACGCTCTACCGGCCAGGCCTCGCCGGGTCCTCCAGACCTTGCGCGCCAGGCCCGCCAGGCCCGCCAGGCCGCGCTCGCCCGTCCCCGTCAGACCAGGCCACGCTCTCCAGGCCAGGCCGCGCCGGGTCGTCCAGACCCTGCGCGCCAGGCCGCGCTCACCAGAGCCCGCCAGAGCGGGCCGCGCTCCGGGCCTGCCAGGCCTCGCCTGCAACCCTCGGCGTCCGCGGCCGAACCCAGCCGAGCTCGCCACTCGGCCTCGCTGAGGCTGCACAGCCTGATGATCCCGACTTTGCGAGCGGCCCCAGGGCCCCCCGCACGGCCGCCGGGCCTCGCCAACACATCCCTCAGAGCCTGCCAGGCAGGCAGACAGCCCTCTCCGTGCTAGTCACCTGTGTGCTCGAGTTAGGCTTCCCTCGCTACCCACTTTCCTGTCTTTATTGTGTCGTGTCCTTCAAAGTGGACTATCCATGTTGTTTCACCAAATTGACAAAGAATCCTCTACACCCAGGTTTTCCTCCAGCTGCTGCCTCATTTTTCTGCTCTTTATATCAACGCTCTTTAAAAGAGATTTCTATTCTTGCTACCACCAATGACCCTCCTCAGATACTCCCCCTTGTCCCCTGCACTGGCTTTTCCCCCAAGAGCCACAAGACACTCTCTCTCAGCTCCAAGTCTTTGCTTACATGTCACTTTCTCAGCAACACGTACCCCACTTAATATCCCTGAACACATACCCCTGAAAACGCCAGCACTCCCCTCCCCTCCCCCTTCCTTTTTTACAGCACTCATCACATTCTAATGTACTACTTAGCCAGTGTTGTTTTTGTCTGTAAACTCCATGAGAAAAGGGATTTTTGTCTGTTTTCGTAACTGATTCATTCGAGTATTTGTTATAAATAAATGAATATTAAGTGTTGACTGTTTTAAAATATAATTTATTCATATACGTTTTTAGATGTGAATTAACCAAGTAAATCAAAATAAAACATACAATTTATTGAACCCTCCCCCATAGAGTTAGGGTGTCCCAGCATATTTGCCACTACAAAAAAAGATATACTGTACAGAAATCTATGTACAGTACTGATTCCTTTATTGGTAATATTTACAAAAGTAGCTTATAAGAATATATATTTTAAAATTTAACAGAGACTGCCAAACTATCAGGAGAGACCATACATGAGACAAAAACATGAGTTAAATCTAAAACTAAACCGGGTATCTTATAATATCAATTATATGGTTTTAAGAAAATGAATATAGAGCTCAAGAGGAAAATATACTTTCACATGTTAATACTGAAAGATGCAAAATTCAATCCAGTGATCAACCTGGATGGCTATTGTAAGATTTCTGTAAGTGTACCCAAGAGCCACAATTTAAGTATCACCTAAAGTCAGGACCGGTCTCCTGAGTAAATGAAGTGACATTTCATTGTAGTCGCTCCTGACACAGTGACTACAATCGAATTCACTGTGTCCTACCAGGTCACCAACAAGATAGCCAGAATCCCGAGCTTTGGTGGTGAGTGACCTCAATTAACATTACCCTAGCGGGCACATTGCTTCAATTAAACAGGCTGGTAACAGGGTTCCTGACGTGTGTATACAGCTTTTAACCCTCAGATTAATTAAATTAAAATCATAATATTCGTATTCAGGATGTTAGGGGGAATTTGAACATATGCAGTTATTTTTACAGACTTGCAATGTTTAATGTTATAAACAATTCAAAGGTTACCACTGAACATCTGATTTAGACTGTGACACAGTCTGTGAACATCTAAGAATTTCAGGTTCATCATATTTATAAGGTTAAAGTATTCAATGTAAGTGTAATGTGTTAAATTTTTATTAGTGCTTAAGTTTTCATTGTCAGATCACACATCTGAAGTACTGTGAGAGGAAATCAAATATATAAAATGTATAAATCATTTTAAAGTGTGGTGATGATTCAACTAGGTTGTAAATGGAACCAAATCTTGTTCACAGGCCCAATAAAAATGACTGCTAAACTCTGCTACAGATCTATATATATGTAACAATATCATTTGTCTAAGGAAGAACTAATGTATGATTTTTTAATCAAAAATAATGTAATATTATTTAAACCAAAGTTTAGATTTTAATATTCGTTTCTAAGTATAAAAACTGCCTTTGTAGGCACTATGAAACTCACATCAATTATTTTCCTGAAGGGTTGCAGATGACCATCCTCCTATAGCAATATATTTGAATATGCCCATTTCAAGGCTCCTTGCCCACAGTCTATGATGCAAGCATTTAACTTCTGCCAATCTGACTGAAGAAAAATGAGATTTCATTCTTGCTTTGACTTGCATTTACACGTGGCTCACCATCAGGATTTCCTCTTTGTGGACTGCCTGCTCTTAGACTGCCATTTTTCTCCTGGGTTGTATTATCAGTTAAAGGAAGCTCTTACCTCCTCTAGATTATATTTCTATTTTACTAGGTTTTTTCCTCAATGTCCTATTGTCTTTTCATTTTTAATTGTTAACTGGTATGTAATTTCTGTTATATGATATGAAGGAGAGGTCTGATGCTGTTTGCTAACAGATAAATACCTAAATGACACCCAAACTTTTGCTCATACATTAAGTTCATATATATTTTTGGATCTGTTGCCATACTAGCTCTCCTGTTCCTCTGATTTATTGGGAACTCCAGTTTTTGTGGTTGTTCTCAAAATTCATATTTTTTTTCCTTTCTAGTCGGTTCATAAATTAGTTTCTCGGGAGTTCAAATTTCTAGCCACGGTTCCCATTTTAGCTCTACCACTGTCTGATGTGCCTCTATGACTCTCAAAACAACACCGCCCCAGATAAGCAGCACACAGACTCTGGAGCTGGCCAGACAGCATTCAAATTCACAACACCACGCGACCTCTGGCCAAGCAGCTGACCCATTCTGAGCTCAGTGTCTTCATCTGTAAAATGAGGGAAACGAATATCACCCACTTCAAAAAGTTGTTGAATAAAGTCAGTGAGATACTTTACTTAAAAACATAATGCCTGGCACATAAGTGCACAAGAAACTTAGTTATTATTTAGTTATAAAAGAAAATGTATGACAAATTTAGTTATTTCTATTGCATAACACACATGAGCAAAATTAGATCTGATTCAAGGTTACGTCTGTATGTCACTTTCATCCACTCACACTCGTTTGCTTTCCTGAGCTGAAGGGCAGGGTAAGCATTGCAGGGCTGAAAGTACACACCACCTCGCATTCTTCTCTCCCTCAGGGAGTTTGCAGCTCTGGGAAAAGTATCTGTTATGCATGCCTGGGAGCAAAATGAGACTGGGAGCTGCTGGTTTCTATCACCCTCAACCTGTAACTTAGCTTTTAACTCAGTAGTTACTTACCTTCAGCTTCTCAAGACCCTTTAACCAATCTTTTGTTGTTTATTCCACTGGGCCCAGCTTTCTAAAAACACATTTTTTTTTATCAGATCACATCCCCATTATGATCACAAAACATCTCAAATGGTTCCACTACCTACCCCAGAATATATCAGCTCTCCTGCCAGGCTTTCAAAGCCTATCTAACTTGGTCATTCACAAATTTTGTCCAGATATGCCTACCTCACAGATCATCTTCCTACTGATTGGCCTGCTTCTGGTACCCATGTTACATTAATCTACACTAAGCTACCAGCTAAAAGACACATTTTCATTAGACAAAATACTACAGTCAAGTATTACAATAAAGTCAAAAACTAAACAACTCTTCTTTCTCAAAACCTGAGTAACACTGTCCGGCAGATCCATGTGTGGCCTCTCTCCATGAACCATCAAAAGGTCCCAATCAGGAAAATGGCAACTCATTGGCAAATTGTTTAAGTACATCACAAAATAATACATTTGTCTGACCCAAGAGTTCAGAACACCTAGTGCTTCCTCAGATCTCCATCCTGGGCCACAGACCCCTCTTACCATGTTTTCAGCCCGAGAGCCTCTTCGGTGGGAGAGATGGAAAGCAAGCAGGAGCTGGACCTCGACCAGCAGACCCTGAAGACCTTACTCCTCTCACATTACTTGCTAAAAAGCTCTTTTAACTGTGTGAGCAGTTTCCATTCAAAATGACAGGCAGAACTAACACAGTAAAAAATCCCCCCAACACCAAAATCCTACGTCACATCCGCTTCTTGCTGCCGCCACCCCATCTCATGCCTGTCCCTCACCATGAGACTTCAGCAAACTCCCTTGGTCAAAGGTCGCAGTGGACACGTAGGCTGCCCAACCCAAGGATGGCCCTGGCGGCCTTTATGTCTGCCCCACGTCCCTTCACTCAAGCAGTGCCCCTTCCCGCTCCTTGTCACTCGGCAGGGCTATCAGCCCACTCGGACCCAGAGGAAAGGGATCCCCGCCCAAAAGGAGGCCCCGTTGGGGAAATAAAATGAGCCCTAGGAACGTTTAAACTGTGACCACACTTAACTATTATAAAACATAAAATGTGTGTTATGTATTGTAAGTAAATATAACTATAGATAGCTATACACAGATAATCGTTTTTGCAGAACAGGGGCCCTGTACATCCGGTAATTTGAGTATGGATTTACTCACCCACGGAACGATAGCTGTTTGTCTTCAGGTCGTGCATGCAAACAGCACTGGACGTCCCACACTGGGCGACATCCACGTTCCCACAGACGCTGATTTTATACAGCACGTGGTTGTTGGTATCAAAAGCTTCCCATGTGTAACTAAAAAGGAAGAAAAACAATCCGTTACTGTCGCTGATCTGCCAGTCTTTAAACTTCTCTCTAGTTTTACATTCAAGCCACATTTGCTTAAAACCATCACAACTTTCATTAGCCAAAAATACTAAAAAGTCAACTGTGTTAAGCTGACTCGAAGGCAGGGCAGAAACCACTAACTGCCACCTTGCGCTGGTTCCATCCACCCCGAGGCCACCTCGAGACTCAACAAGCACCAAAATTCTTACAATTCTACCATTAATTTAAGAATAGCAACTCAGATAAGTAATTGCTCAAGAATCATGTTAAGTATAAAAATAATAGTGACCATTCCAATCACACCAGAATGCCGAAAAGCCAAAAGGGATGTTTTTTACTTTATTTCACTGAAAAACTAGTTGTGGCATGAAAGGCCTTTCCAATGCTGGTTTCACTTGTAATTTACAGCCAGGTTCAGATGGAACTGACAAGATGAAGGTATGCGGGAAAGTCAACTATCTGACTCCAAATCAGACTCTTGCTTTAGGTTGACCCACTGTGAGAAGCATTTCACATGCATGAAAACCCATTGTCTGTTCAAACCTCTGGCAAAGTAGCTGTTGAGTAACTGTTAATGAATCAATCTGCATACTTGGGACAAAATAATGGTTTGTCACTTCTGTCAAAACAATTATTCCCGATTCCCCACTCTGATGGGGAGTATATTTTGTCTGTTTTGTAAGCTGGGGGTCATTTCCTCAGCCAGGATAGAGACAGGAAATGAAGATTTGACTAAAAAGTTCCCTGCAAAATGCAGATGCTGTGCTAACTCAAGCAAACCGCGGGAAGGAAGGAGGGAGATAGATGAATTAACTCAGAATTGCTTGGGCTCCCCGGGCCAGCGCGGTGGAGCCCGGGGCTGAGGCCTTGAGGTCAGCACCCCCGCGGATCAGGCATTTTCAAGTGCCACGGGGACACAGAAAGCACTCCCCAGAGCCGCCCCCACACCTGGCACCGGGGCAACGGCTGCGTTAGGCAGAGAGCACCGGCGACATGCCCTCCCACCTAGAAGAAGTATCTCCAGCAGCCCCCCCCCACCCATCAGCGAAGGCCCCCCGCGGGGGGCTCCTTCATAGGCAAGGAGCCCAGCATTCTCCTGACGCCGGGCAGGGAACTGAGCACATCCACCTGCCAAGAAGCCGAGGGACATAAGCACACGTAAGCACTAGGGCAGGGTGGCACACTGCTCCCCTAGACGCTCTGCCAGCAACCTGAAAAACAGGCTGGTGCGCTCGGTCAGCGCCCGCCTTGGGGTGACACCAGCGCGAAAGCAGCTGCCACTGCACTCACCCCCTTTCCCATCAGGACACCTCAGAGCTGCTCCTGGAGTCAGGGGGGTTAAACCGCTCGAGAAAACCACCCATGGAGAAGGGCTGTTTCCTCTGAACTTCACTAACCTTTATTCATTTGCTTCACAAATGTTTTCAAGGACTCACTGCAGAGGTGCTGAGTACAGCAGTGATCAACACTGACCCCAAAAAGTCGCTGCCCTCCTGGGGTATATTCGCAGGGAGGTCAAAAAATAAACAGGAAAATACACACACAGGATTAATCCCCCCTACAAGCTTGTGCTTGATGCGAAGTGGCTGAGTAGCTGCTTTAGACAAGTCTGCAGAGAGGGCATTTGCCCTGGGGCTTGAATGACAAAGAGGAGGGACCCCAGTGAGAGACGTGGTGGGAAGGATATTTCAGCAGACAGACTGGCCACTGCAGGGTCCTGAGGCAGACGTGGACTCAGCGTGCTGATGGGAAAGACAGGCGAGCGGTATGGCTGGAGCAGGGACGTGAGGACAGCAGAAGGTGAGGTCAGAGAGAGAGAGACAGAGACGCCTGGCCATGCCGGGTCCTGCAGATAATCGGAAGCGGCTTTGATTTTGCACTTGGCGCAAAGGAAGGCCACTCGAAGAAAAGATACTCTGGGATCTTTGCTTAAATTTTTCAGCTAGTGCTTTTGTTTGCAGAGTCGTAGTACAACTTGTCTATTAATTACGGTTCATTAAAGGAACTATGATTACCTCTCATTCCGGAGAGATGACTAAGTTCTCCCAGGACACCAGACATCAAGTTTTATTTACGACCCTGGCAGTGGTGTCATTAAGATGTTTTACAGTCTCACGCATCGGAGAGAGGTATAGAAAGGTGTCATTTGGGAATGAGTTGACTGGTGCGTATCAACTCTAAAGAAATCCACACCATACCCAAAACACTGATCTTTTGTAAAAAAAAAAAAAAAAAAAGAAGAAGAAGAAGAAGAAGAAGAAAGAAATCCACTGCTGTTTTTGTAGCAGTGATATTTAAATAAGGTAGATGTAAAGAATGTGTGTTTGGGAACAGAAAAGAGATGAAAAAGCGTAAAATGAAGGATATTATTCTGCTTATTTGGAAATTAGGGTCCCGAGGAAGAAAAAGTGTTGCTCCACTCATATTTGCTTTGTCAAGATTATCAAACGGTAAGTGGAGGCAGGAGAAGGAAGGGAGGGTCCTCGAAAGCGCTGGTTCCTTTCAGGGGGCTGCTGTGACCACTCGCCAGGGGCAGCCCCTCCAGGCTGAGCCTTCCAGGCCACTCACGCACCCAACCAGCAGCAGCTGGGTGAAGTCCTTAGTCACATCGCTAAAAAAGGAAGGGACAGCCACAGCCTGTGTCTGAACTACACGGTCAAGACATCTGCAGGCCATCAGTCCTTGAGACGTTCTGCGTCCAGTGGACGCACGTCCACTGGAAAACAAACAAACCTGCCCAGAGCTTTGGATCGTTAGGAGCTCAGGAATAATCTTTCAGTTAAAATAATCTACCTGAAAACTCATGAAGCATTTTCCAAACCCCAGTGTGTGGTTCTGGTGTGCACTCCAGTGAGATGAAGTTATCATCTAGATAAGCCTCTGCTGGAAATAAATATTTTTAAAGACTATTTCATAATAAAGTTGGAAGTCATACAAATATCTGATAGCACTGTTTCAGAAAATTACGTGTTTGCAACTAAATGATTCTAGACTCCTTGCCATATTAAAGGCCAAGCTGCCAGCATGGGCTAGGCTGAAATCATCCTTGAATTTATGCTAAGATTTTACAGCATCATGTTCATATTATAGAAACAGAAAGTGGTTTCAAAAGCAATAAAAGTATTACAGACGAACTTAAATTTAATGATAACTTTGAGGAATAATAAACTTTTGTTCGACAGCTTGTCCACTAGAAAAATCTTTACCTGAGGTGAAAACATACAGCCCAAATTCGGAAAATCAACAACATAACTCAAGTGAGACCATTCAGCTGAGATTCACAGAAAAGTCTATATCCTAGACTAAGCGATTTCTTAAGTAAAGACTTAAGAAAATAAACTGACAGAAAAAAATGAGACCAACATATTAGATCAAAGAAAAAAAACTGAGCTATATATTAAAATTTTAAATTTTTGGCAAGAAACAAACCTCTGGAAGAAAATATCTGCAAGCTGTGTGGAAACGAAGCCTTTACTCAAACACTCGAACACACACACACACGCGCGCACACGAATGTTTTCAATACATTTGCTGCACAAGCACCTCCCGCAGCAGGAGAGGCACGAAAGCCCAGGGAGCATTTTCTTAAATTTCTAACACCCAGACCAGCACGGAGCCTCCTAGAACTCACTAGGGCTCTCGGCTGCACACACCTCATCTGACAGAAACAAGGGATGCAAAGAGGGAGCATGGCGTGCAGCTCTCACCACGTGCCCCGACATCGGGGCAAAGCCACCACACACCTCCCACCATCCCTCAATCTCCAGTCAGAGCCCAAGGCTCCGAGGACCCAGCCCCTCACCCAACATCACACGATCAGGAAATGACCAGGCAAGGACTGTGCCCCGTCCCCTCAGAGCCCCAAGGACAAATGTGTTTCACCACTGTGGTAAACGGCCTCGCTCAACTTCAATTCCTGAAAAGCTTTTTTAGCTTTTCAGAAAACATTCAGGGTCAGTGACAACCCTGAAACTTGCAAAACAGTCAAGAAACTTCAGTTTCAGTCCTGTGACCATAAACGCCACTAACATGGCAGCTTCTGCACGGCACAAAGCCGTGCAGAGGGAGGGAGGCCCTCTGGGGACAGCCCCCGAGGCAACGCCGAGAAGCTTCTAAGGGCCGGCTGCAGCATGTCACGCCGATCACCAGATCAGTTCTGCTTTCCCTTTCCCACAGTCGCAGGGCCCAGCCCCGGGGCCACCTCGCCCTGCACCTCTCCCCCCCCCCCCCCCCAGCCCCACTGGCCCCACTGGCTTCCACGGAGAGCAGGGCACTCCCCCGCCCCTTCCCCGCAGGCTGCCTCGTCTCGCTCCGGACCAGCTGCCTGAGGACCCCACTGAGACGGGACATCCAGCTTTCCTCGTCTCAGACCCACTCTCCTCCACAGTGACCCCCAAGCTCAGCAGAGAGCGGCCCTTCGAAAATCCCGACCGAGAATCTGAGAAGTGTCACTGGTGACTTGGAACCAGCCCCCAACCTAACCATGGGGTCCAGCGGGTCCAGCGGGGACCAGAGGAGGGGACCACACAAGGCAAAGAGACCTCTAATTGTAAAGCGAGTTCTGTGGCTGAAACGCGCCCTGCCCAGGGACGCTTGGTCACACCGGACGTGCCGGGCGCTCCGGCCGAGGCCTCCCCTGAGAGCCAGCGTGAGGCTGTCTGCCCAGGTGATCCCACGGCCCCGGCCCCAACGGCCGCGGACCCCCGCGCTCAGGCCGCGTCTGTTCAGCGGCACAGAGGGTCCATTTTAACCTCGTTTGGTTTACATTTCATAATATCCTGAAAGGTGCTGGCAGATCACCAAGCCGAAGGAAGCACACAAGCAGCGCACTGTCAGCCAGCCCGAGACAGGAAGGCGTGCCGGCCCTGCCCACGCCGCCCAGCCAGCGCCACGCCACGCTCGGGGGCCCCGGGCAGGATGAGGCGGCCTGGGGGCCGCGCTGGGATGAAACCCCGCCGGCCAGCACAAGTGCCCAGCATCCTGCAAGCTCCATGGCAAGAGAGCAGAAGCCCCCTCCCCTGGATGAGAGACAAATGTCTGTCCAAGGGAAAGAGAAGACACAGAAGAAAAAGCCGGAGGGCTACGACTGGACGGCATTTCTAAACTATGTGGCACTGGTTTCTTTTCGGGATGCCTCCCCAGGGCTCACGTAGGTCGTCCCTGAGCACCTGCAAAAATGCGACACGTTGGGAAATACAAGTGGGCATTCTTTCATTTTAAAAACAGCTAACGTTTACCATAAAGTAGATGAAATTCAACTGTAAAATGATGGTATGCAAAATCCCTTAAAGAAAAAAAAATCTTTTAGAAAACCGAGTTCCTCCCCTCCAACAGAAGCAGTGCCACGAACTGTCCTCTGTCCTCTGTCCTCGCCTCGTGGATGGCCACAGCCTCCCTCCAGGCCGTGCACCCCGGGGTCACGGCGACGGTCCCACACGGCTATTAAACACTTTCATACAATTAAAACTGGCCTACAATTATCAGTACATAAAGCAGGATAGAGGTACAACGGAATCAGTAATAAAATTAATAAGCATGTGTGAATCTGTAATTCGGATTCCTTTAAAAAAAAAAGTTGGTGATTAACGAGCTACATTCACATAGCGTGGTCACTGGCGAGAGGAAGGTTTTTCTCAGTCTAGAGTGAGCAGCAAATCCGAAATTTGGGGGGATGAGGGGAATGCAGAGTCTTCCCAACCTGAACGTCGAAAAAAGAGTTTCCTGCTTTGGCCTGCGTCCAAGCCCTCTCACAGAATGTTCAGGAAACCGTTCGCCTCACTACTGCCCCTTATCACGATCAGAGAGCTTCTCAGCTCATCCATCCAGCCCCGTAAGCTCCCACAATCTGGAACAGTCTCCTACACCAAGAAGGGTGGGGCGGGGGGTGGTGAGCGGGGGGCAGGCAGCTAGGAGGACGTGTGAAGCAGCAGAGTTCCCAAAATGGACTCTCGCAGCAGGATGTCGCTGCGGACACAGAGCGGGGGAGAGATCCATCTGATCTGGCGTCGTACCCCGCACCCCGATCCGCAGGCCAGAGGACACATGAGTTTGACACAGCATGGCCAAAGCCTATATAGGAAGTACTTCACTTCCTATTCTAACAAACCCACAAAGCTGTGGATAAAGATATGGGGCCTGCAAAGAAAAAAAAAATTTTTTTGAAAAGGCGAGGACGTGCCAGACACACTCTGTTTTTCCGTGGTAGTTCCACAAGGTCTCGCAGCAGAAAGCCAGTTGGCTAGAGAGGGATCCGGCTGGAAGCAAGGTGCTAAGTCAGCACCAGGGCCCCGGGCGCCGGGGGCGGCAACGCCTCCCGACCAGCATGGTGAGCAGGAGCGGAGGTCATGTGAATCAGGGAGGGGAGCGTCACCCTGACAGGAGCAAGGCAGCAGTGGGAAGAGCCCACGGCCGCAGCCCCGACGCCTGCCCCGCCCGGGCCAACTGTGTGGGTCACACTCTGTCTCTCTGAGCCCCATCTTCTCTGGTCTACACACTGAGCCAGCACCCGCTAGCTCGCTGGGAGGGAGACGGACTGCGGGCACAGAGTTTTGGAGAGACTCTGATCAAACGCTTTCATCTGCCATCAGCAGGAGGATTCAGACAACCAAAACTCAAGTTCTCAGAAAACGTTGGTTTGGGGCCTCCTAAAGGAATGTCACATGACACTGCCAAAGAGCTGGAGAGGAAAGAGAGAGGAAGGGGCCAGGCCCTCATCTTGGGCCGTCTCCACGGAGCTGATGGAGCTCAAAACTGAGACCAAAGGAGACTCAGGGCGCACGCACACACACACACACGCACGCATGCACGCACGCACGCACGCACACACATACACACGCATACACACAGCCTCCAGCAGCTTCGGGTTCAGGGGCTCAGGTCTGTCTCTGTCTCTGTTTCCCTGTCCCTCTCTGTCTCTCTCTGTCTCTCTCTGTCTCTCACACACACACACACACACACACACACACACACACACACGCACACCCCAGGAGCCTCCTGGGATCTCTGGGGACAGGCCGACCACTGTGGGCCTACCCTGACAGCTGCAGGTAAAACTGCTGGCAGAGGGGCCTGGGGAAAGGACAAGGCACGAGCTCCCTGTGAGGTTTCCCTGCAGAGCAAGGTGTGGAAAGTGCCCGCCACGACACAAAGCCACCCAGAGGACGGCCTGTCCCCCTCCTCCGCTATGCCAGCTGCATCTCTGGGGCCGGGACGCAGGCCTGCCTCTCAGCTCCAAACCCTGCTCGGAGGATTTTTTTTTTAAATCAGGGTAATCATCTGGATGTTCTCATACTCTGTCCCTCGTATGCATAAAGAGGGTTGGATTATAGGCTAAACCTCCTTAATTACATGGATGTCTCAACTTCCTTGAAAGTCAACCCAGCCCACAGCAGAGAATTCAAAGTGTCTTGCTCAGTCCCCTAGTCAGCTGTCACGCTGGTGGCAGAGACCCCTCCCAGAATCCTTCCTCTGGGACTACAAGGGAAGGTCCACCTTCCCAACTTCTGGGCAGTCGGCTCAGCAGGTCTGTTCATGGTGCCGATGAGGCCACTTGTGCTGGTCACCAGGCGGATGGGGTGGCCAGGAGAAGAGTCTGCTGTGAATATTGCCGGGGTCAAATGTCATGCTGGCGTGTGAGGCCCAGGACACTCAACGCCCAGCTGGGGGAAGGGACACAGAACAGCCCAGGGGTGCCCAGTCAGACGCCACCTGCGGACGCTCATCTGAACACAACAGCATCATCTCACCGAACCCTGAAACACTTCGAAGGACAAGAGGAATGTTCGCTGGCAGCTGTGGGACCCGCACGCTCGTGGGGCGACGTGCGAACACTCGCTCACCAGCTTCAACGTAACTTGAAGAGCAGCAGCAAACGTCCACTAAGCTGCTGCCCTCGGCAGAGAGCGTCCCTCTGAGTCCTCTGAGGGAACCAACCTCCAGCCGGGCTGTCCCGTAGAATCCACAGCACGGTCACGGCCCAGCCAAACGCCCTCTCGTCCCCCTCCACCAGCCCCTCCACGCGCCCCTCCCACACCCTCGTGAGCTCTGAAGGGGCGACTCCAGTCCTTCACGTGCACCAACCAAAACCCTTCCTCCTCTTTCTCTGCCACGTCCCATAACTAGTCATCAGCGGATCCCACCAGCTCCACCTTCAAAGCATCCGGAATCGGACCACTTTTCACCACACCCATTGCTAGGACCCTGCTCCAACTGATTACAATTTCTCACCTGATCTATAAAAGCCCTCAGCTTCCCTCCCCCCCACCCCGGGCCACCTCCACCCTCTACATCACTCCTCTTCTGAAAAGCCAGCCAGGCTCCCATGCCCAGAACAAGAGCCAGAGCCATCACAAGGGCCTACAGCACCTGGTCCCCAGCCCATCCTCTGCCTGCTCCTGGGTCCTCCCCTCCATCCTCTCCGTCACCCACACGGCCCTTGCCATCCCGCAACCCTGGGAGATGCCCGGTCCACTCCTCCTCTCCCCTTGTGGCCTCTGCCCAAATGTCATCGCACAGAAAGGGACCGTGGACCCCATTCAGAGGAGCCCACCCCCGCTGCTGCCTCGGAATGTACTCCCACTGCCCCCTCGAAGGGCCAGCTCTGAGCAGACAGGAGAGCGAGCGAGCCCAGCTGGCTTCTCCCTTTGTGGTGGCGACTCCGCAGCACACAGCAGGGGGTGGGGCCGCGGAGGGACGTGAGGGTGACTCAGTGGAAACACGCCCTTGTCACTTCTAGGAACCCCCTTCTTCGGCACTTCCATGCCTGTGGTTTGGGTCGGTCTCCAGCCCAGGGGCAGAGAGCAGGGAGCGTGGGGGAAGTTTTTGTTTTCAATGCGAGACGGCATTTGAAAATGTCCAACTGCTGTCAGGAGGGAGATAAAGGCAACAGATTAATTGTACAGTGAAAACCCGGTGGTCAGCGGACTCCTGCCCTGCCCTCCACCGCCTCCCCACACACGTGTGTGCGTACGTGCGTGTGTGTGTGCGTGCGTGCGTGCGTGAGCATCGGCAGCAGCAGATGAAAGACAGCCCCTAACTCTCCTCGCAGGCCGCTCTCCGGCAACCCAATTTCAAAAGCCACTCTCCACCTGGGTACACTCCTTGCTCTTTCCGGGGTCCCCCGGTGCCCTCAAACAAAGCTGACATCGATACTTCCCCGATCTCCCTTCTTCTAACTGTCCTCGCCCCTGCGAACAGCAACACTTGTAGGAATCTGCTTCCTGGAGTTCCTGGAGGACAGCTCCCCCTCCCCACCCCGGGGACCTCGGCACACAAAGAAAAAGGGAAATGGCAGCAAAGGGCACCAGCCGATGTGCAGGGCAAGCCTCAGGCTCTCGAGGACGGGGGCTGGGACGGCCCTCGGGAGGGGGGTTCTCGCCAACCTGCCCTGCCTGACACTCACACACACAGGCCTGCCACGTGCTGCTCTGGGCACCTCAAAAACCAAGCCAGTGGCAGCCATTTAAGTCACACGGGAAAGTGGGGTTGGCGAGGTGCTTTCACACCCACCCCACTGGCTCACTCTCCCTGCTCCACCTACGACAGACGCCCTGCAACGTGGCAGCCCTTTCCAAGGAGGCCCAGTGAGGCCTGAGTGGGGACAGGGGTCCCTTCGGACCAGCGCGGCCCACGCAGAGGCCGGCTGGGCCTTCTTGACCGACAGAAGAGCTGCAGCAACAACAGGAAGGAGGACAAAGAGCCAAGAGGGCTGTGGGAAGGGGCCCGGGCGGCCCCGACATATGGCGCCTGGCACCCGCCCAAAGCCCGCAGCCCCGTCCTCAAGCTCCGCCTCGTGCAGAGCTCGAGTTGGGCTTTCTGCTGCTTGCAAGCGAAGGATTCCTGAAGGACGCATACCTCAGAACCACAGAGCGCTGGATGCAAAATGGACCCCAAGAACCACACGGTCCCGTGGTTTTAAAACTTTTTTTTTTAAGCATGGAAGAGCTGCTTTCTCCCAAGGACCCCTTCATGGAGCGCCAATGCACACAGCGGACGAGAAAACGCTGTGCGGTGAAGGCTGACGCCCCAAGGCACTGATGGGAACCTGGGGTGCACAGTCAGGGAGCCTTTGAAACACCTCTGAGCTAATGCTGAACCCCAACTTAAGCCTGAAACACCTCTGACCTAACACAGAACCCCGACTTAGAGAGAAAGCGATCAGGGCCACCCCCACTTCTCATGAACACAGGATGGGCCAGCTACCTAACAACACCCCCATTCTCACGTCCGCCCAGGACACACCATGTGACACCTAAGGAACTGCAGACCTCGAGGCGCCCTGAGGCCCCACAACGGGGGAAGGGAAGAGTCTGGATTCAAAACCAAGGCAGCGACTCCCCTCCACACCCATCTCTCCCGAGGTGGAAACTGAGATCCAGAGGAAAGTGAGCCGCCAGGGCCAACTCGACAGTGTGGCTTCCAGCTGCAGGCGTGGAACACGCTGCACTCGGCCCGTCGCCATGGGCAGGGGCCGCGCAGCTGTCTCCTGGCGGGAACAGGCCGGGGGTCATGCTTGGGAGGGCGGAAAAGCACCTAAGACTAGAAGGCCGGCCAGAGACCCGCCAGCCAGAGGAACGCCCTGCCCATCCCCCACTGCCTCCCCGAACACAATTTATAGCCAAGCTCCAGCAACTGCTTCCAGCCCCCTCCACACAGCTGCACACGGAGAGGCAACAAATGTCCAAAAGGAGCCCGTGTGCAAAGAGGACACTCGGGAATCGCCCGTGGCCACGAGGAGACCAGCACCATTAACACGAGACGACAGATTCCAACAAAGGAACTGGGCCCACAGAACGAGAATGAAGCAAAGCACGCAGAGCAAACTTTACGGTGTGTTCCGAGGCATCCACGAACAAAGAACAGGCAGCTGCGACTATACATCGACTGTTGTATAAAAATGGATAAAAAAAAAAAAAAAAACAGAACAGAACAGAAAGGTGGAAGAGTTTATGAACAACGAGACATTCTCTGGAGCCCTAACCGAAGTGGCAGCCAGATACAAAGTATACAAAGTATACAAAGTATACAAAGTATACAAAGTATACAAAGACAAACCAAGCAGCGCAGACCAGTTACAAGAAAGCAAAGCTGAAAAGCACAACTGGTGAAACTCTGACCCAAACAGAGAGCATTTTTTCCAAACACACAGAACACGGTTTGAGTAGGTGCTAGGCCACAGGGGAAGTGTCAATAAATTCTACCACATTTACTGGGCGTGATGGGGCTGGGGGGGTCCATCTACCTGGGAGGAAAAGATTCTAAAAATGTACTGAGTCCAGGAAATGGAAAAAGTTAGAAATTTGAGGTCCAAGAAGAAAACATTTAGACAGGAAAGATTAAAAACTATGTATCAAAACCTATAGTCCTCAGGACAAAGAAACATACAGCTTTCAATTCATTTTTTCCTTATGTAAAATGATTTCAAATAAAACATCTAAACTTTTAAGTCAAACTGGAAAAAGAAAAATGGAAAAGTTAGCAATAGACAGCAAAATTAATAAAATCAAAAATAAATGGGTGATATAGATAGATGGTGACTAAAATAAAAATGCTAATTCTTTTGAAAAGACTAAAAAAGGTAAATCTTTAGTAAATATGAGTAAGGGGGAAAAATAACACAAATATTGGGAAAGTTTTTTTTATCTACCTACACATACAAAGGGTATTTATAAAGTGTAAGAGTAGCACGCTACATGTTCATATATGTACACATTAAAATGACAATTTTCTATGCAAATAGAGATTACTAATATTGGCACAGAAAGCAATAGAAAACCTCAATAAAGTAGATAAAACTGAAACCATAATCAAAACTCCTCCACTGCATTCCACCTCCACAAAAGCACAAGGCCCTGATGGTTTTACTGGTGAGTTCTACCAAAATGTAAGAAAGAGAAAATTTCAATCTTATGCAAAAATTGTTCCATGGCATATAAAATGTTAAATGCTATCTGGCTTTTCCACAAAGCAATCATATGCTCGATACTAAACTTAACAAGAATAGCACAGCAGAGAAAATTACAGCTCAATCTCATTTGAAAAGAGCTGCAAGCATCCTACATAAAATATTAATACGTAGAACTGGATGTATTAATAAAAAATAAACTCACTTTCCTCACATTATACATAAAAATGAACTTAAAAAGGTGATCTATAAAACTTACAGAAATAATCAGGAGAAAATCTGTTTGATCTTAAACAAGTCATCCTCAACTAGAGGAAATTTTGCCCCCAAGAGTCATTTAAAATGTGTGAAGATATTTTTGCTTGTTACAACTAGGGTGAGTTGGGGGAGGGTGTCTGCTTAACACCACACAATGCACGGGACAGTCATGTGACAAAGAATCATCCACCTCAAATGTCAACAATACTGAGGTTAAGACACGTTGGGGTAGGCTAAGATTTCTTAGGCCACAAAAAGCACAGACCTCTTCTAAAAAATTAAAAGATCAATTGAAGTCTATCAAAATTTTTAAATATCTGTTCTTCACAGGAAATGTTAAGAAAATGAAAAGGCATACCGAAGACTGGGCAAAAATATTCATAACACATATTACACATAGCTAGGAAAGGCCCTGAACCCAGAATACATAAAGAACTCTTAAAACTCAGTATGATGATGCCACAAAAAAAATTTCAAAAAATGAGGTGCAAAAAATTGTTTTAAATGTTTCACATCATCAGGCACCCCAATAAAGACAAGAAAACGTATTCAACAACACGAGTCATTTTAATTTTAATGAAAATTAAAACCACGCAGAGATACCATGCAAACCCACTAGAATGGCTCAAATTAAGAAGGAGCCAGTTTTGATAGCGAGTAGAACCATCCAGAACTCACAGATTGCTGGTGGGGATGCAAGGTGGACAACACCTGTGACTGGATTTCTACCATTGGGCAGCTCCCTTAAAGGTCTTCCTAGTGCCTTCCCAAGAAAAAAAGGAACACACGTGTGCACACAAAGTCCTGTACACAAACATTCACAACAGCTTTCTTCATAACAGCCCAAAACTATATAACATCTAGACTACTCTTGGGTCAAAGAAAAAAAATCAAAACTAAAATAACACATTATTGAAAATTCATAAGTAAATATAAGGGGAGGAGGGTGTCCATGGCCACTGCCTCCCTAGGGAGACCAGTCGAGGCCAGCTTAGTCTTCTGGGATCCCAACGTGACATTCCGTTTGTGGTGTCTCCACTCCAGCTCCGTCCCCTCCCACTTTTCCCCTCCGCTTAAGGAATACTGAAGAACCATTTGGAAAATAAATGGATCCTGTGTCACCTGGTGAGGATTGACAGTGAGGACTGACGGTGAGGCGACACGAGCGCCATAAACTCAGGCCTCCGTCTCTCACCAGTCACGAGTCGGCCGTGAGGAAAACAAAGGACCCATGGCCATCCCCAATCTCACTTCTTCCAGCTCCTCTCAGCCCACCCAGGACCAGTGGTCAGGAAATGTCTGTTCCTGGGACAACAGAAAGGGAGGGTGGGGGCGAGGAGGACTGGACCTGCAAAGCAGTGACATACCTCCTAGGAGCCACCGGCACTGCTGAGTTCTCTCTGCCAGCACAGTACAGTCTAAATGCAAAATCCAAATAAAGGGGAGACCATCCTGATTATTTTTCTCAACTCCATCTTGTGTGTGTGTGTCTGTGTGTGTGTGTGTGTGTGTGTGTGTGTGTGTTGCCAATAAAAATCTATTTCTGGAGACACTGAGATCTCAACTTCATATCATTTTCACGTAGCATAAAACATGACTTTATTTTTTTTCAACCACTAAAAAAATGCAAAACCGTTCTTATCTCACTGGCCATACAAAAACTACACGGGCCATAATTTGCTGAGTTCTCTTCTAAATGAGACTGTCTTTCCTTCTCTCACCAAGACACCAAACATCTCAAAGATCATCGGGTACTTCTCCCTCATTTCTGTCAAGTACGCATCTACAATCTCCCCCCATCACCAGTTTCATCCAACTGCGAAGCGAAGCAGCTGCCAGCACGGGCGAGTAATGGCTCCTCCACAGTGCATTCCCACGAAATCAAGTCACAGTCAACAGTGTCGTGTAATAAAGTTCTGAAAATCACTCATCGTGCTTGCTCTCCAAGCAAAACAACTGTAAATAACGTTAGAAAGTAGTTCTGCAAGTTTTGAGGCAAAAGCATAGAGTACACCCTACCTACAAGAAGCTAAAATTCTGAACAGTGCCTCTGTATTTTTGGTATCTTTCCCCCTTAGTGAGAAAATGTATCAATTTACACTAAAAAAACATTGATTTGGGATTATTGTGGGGGACATTCCATTACAACCCCCTCTTTTAAAAATCCCTCTACGAAACACTGATAAAAGATAGGAAGCCCAATCAAGGAATGCATTGCCCGGAGGCTGTTCTCAGAATTAATGCATGCATGCGGGTCTTAGGTACTGATAATTAACGACCTTGGACTTCTACATATTTATTGCTGCAAGAAATGTACTCACAAATAAATGCGCTCCAGGTTTAACATGTGGCCCAAATTAAGCATAAAAGCACTGTTCCTTTGGAAAAATCGCAGGGAAAAAAAAAAATCTGCTAAAGACAGCAACGAAACCAACTTCAACCCCAGCCGCCTCCATTATTGTCTTGTCCTCGAAATAATAAAAACTTTCAGGATTTTGGGGGGAAAACTTGTTCTGAATAAATTTTTAAAGTACTTAACTACTTACATCAAGCCAGCCCAATGCAGTATTTTGTAACTAGTGGGACAAACTGCTAGGACCTTACTCGTGAAGGATGTTTGAATCTAAATAAAGGGTAAAAACTCACGCAGTATATATGTTTGATAGCATTTTAGAAAGTGTAGATCACTCAGTAATGAGTAAATGTACTGACAAGCGAGAGCACTGGTCACTTTTGGTGACTCTGCGTGGCCTGACCTCTGCCCGCCGACCTCTCACTCCCACTGCTCGGCCCCACTGACCCTCAGACATTCCTTTCACTTCTCTGGCCTCGGGACCTCTGTATGTGCCCGTCCCGCAGCTGGTCACACAGGCCTCAGAAGCCAGCACACCACCTCCCAAGAAACAGCTGTGACTAAGAATCCCCGACTTCTGCAGCACGGGGCTCCCCCGCTCAGCAGCCTCTTGACGCTCAGAAACCGTGACCGAGCTGCTCCAAGAACAGCGCTGGAAGGAAGTGCCACGTAGAGCCAGACACACTTTGGGAGACCTGCCTGCGTCGCCCCTGCTTTCCCGTGCACAGCGAGCAGAGGCCGTTCTTGCCTCGTGCACGAGCGCAGTTCAAGAAGTTGCTGACACAGTCCCTCCCGCCTGCCTGCCCAGAACTGGTTGGGGCCACGGCTCACCCCGAAGCTCTGCCCCCCCTGGAGGGCCCCACGAGGTGCCCTGCAGGCACCCTGAAGACGGCCTGGCCTTCCCTCCTGCTGGTGCTAAGAGACAGATGAAAAGTCCCTCTGGGGTTCTAAAGGGAGAGGCTGTGTCCCTGGAAACTTAACTCCATTTTTGAGAGGCGAGAATTTACTCTTAGGGCTCTCGTTAAATCTGGACAGTGCAAACCTGTGGCTTGGATGCCGGCCTCCTGGGGCCTGCCGTGGGCACCAAACCACAATGAATGAGGCAATTGCAATGGAAAAATGCGTTCTGCATTACAACCAAGCAATGTATAAACATGTGGAGTGTGAGCCTGTGTCCACTGAGAACCACCGCCGTAGACGAGCTGCTCAAACAAACGGGCCACTTGTAAAGTCGACTTTCCATACTCAGTGGAGACCTGGGTGAGCTGCTTACATGTCAGCCAAATGGACGCCCAGGGATGGTATAAAAAGGCTAAGCTTCACACATCCTGCTTTGGTGATATTTTGTAGAACTTTTCAGACTGGAGCTAAAACAGTGATCAGCTCGTATTCCCATTCTTCAAATGTGTGCCAGAGTTAAGGAACTTTTATTCGACGTTGTCTCGAAAAGTACACACGGATTTTTGACTCCCTCTCCAACCCCCCAGGAAAAAGCTTAACACATATTCAGGCCCAGGGATCCATTTAAAACAGGCACGGATAGGAAGGACTTCACTTGGCAGGTACTGCGTTGAAAGTAGAGATTAACATGGCTCTTGAGAGGGCTCAGTGTGAAATCACAGAGCAGTAACGGACAAGGGGGAAAAAATGTGGGCAAGCCCATGAACTGACTCGGACGCTTGCTGCCCTAAGAAAAAGTAAACACATCAACTTTAAAGATATTCTCAGGCACACAGGGCACATTCATCGTACTAACCATGCATATCACTCTTGAGAGCGTGCTAGCATTTGCTAAGTTATAGCCACAAAGGACACAGGGAGACGTTTAAAGAAACAAAGGCCATTTTCTACTGGACGGAGAGGCCATGTTGCACCTGGATATGAGGTTACTGGTTGCAGGTTAGAGAGCTGGGATGACTAACCTAATAATGCAAAAGCGAGGAGGGTTCCTCCTGCATTAGTTACAAAGAGTGGGTCTGCCACGTGGCCAACTTTAACTCCTAAGAAATACATTCCAATTCGTAAGGGAGACCAAGCCTGCACCACCACTAGCCCAGCTGGATTCATTTCTTAGAGATAAGGTTGGTCACAGCAGCTATTATTCCAAAACTTCCTCCTTCGATGTCAGCCGCAAGCCGACCTTGTTGGATAAGTTGCCGCCCTTTTCTGTGTCATGCACACACATTACTTGAGTAACTTTGTATCGTGGAGCAGCAGCTAACTGGCCTATAAACTTCGGTGCTGTAAAACTCTCACTCCCGCCGCCCTCTCCCTTCCAAAAAAGGGAAAGAAAGAATATGCGCCTTTCCAAAGAGTGTCTATTGTGAGCTCGGCCTCACTCTCCTACCTTTGATAATTTCTGCAAGTCCTGAACCTGGGATTGCTGATGAGACCATCCCTGATACAAGGGAAGAATAAGATCCCCATAAACCCCACCACAAACTCAAAGTTTGGCTCAAAGTGGGCTCAACTTTGCTTCGTTCTGAGTACTTGCTAGTGCCAGGGAGAAACGTGGACTGTTCACTAGTCTTACTGAACTTTTCATCCTGCTTCCTTTTTATAAAAGTTTAAAAAATAAATAAAAGCTGGATTTTCCACCATCCTCAACAGTCAGAGAGGGTTGGTCAGGAAACTCTCAGCACCCACAGCTCCCCAACCCTGGCACTCCCGGCCATCACAGGACACTAAGAAAGAGTCCTCGATGGGATTAGCGATTATACAATCATGGTTCCCAGAGCAAAAGACTCCACTAGAATAATCCACACGAGACAATGACATCATGTGAGCAACCAGACAGGAAGTTAGGCTCGAAGAAGTGAAGGGTGAAGTCTTGAAAGCCAACTCAGGATGACCAACCCCTTGTCCCCCACTCCCAAAAAAAAAAGTCACCTTGTGCAGAAAGGCTACTTAAAGAGAAAATGGAAAACCCACATGGAGAAAAAAATCAATCAATCAGCAAATAAAACCAAAACCCCAACTCCAAGACCATGGGTGCGGGGGAGACTTTCCACACGAAGGGGCCTCTCCAAGCCCCGCTGGTGGAACTTTGAAGAAACGTGGAGTGGGAACAAAGCAAAGCTGTAGTTCCTGCGTCCTCCAACTTTCGCTGGCGCTCCGCTGTGCGAGGGCAGGCGCTGGGCGTGAGGCTGCCCGCAGTGTGTCACCAGGACGTGTCGCGGCAGCCTGTCGCTCGCACACAAAGCAGCCCCAGACTTAGTGACAGCCACAAGTGGCCAGGCAGTGGCCCCCCCCCCGGGCCAGCGCCAGGACGCCGCGACCCCCCGCGCCCCCCACCCGTGCGACCCCCTCCCTCGGTGTCTCTCCCTTCACCACCCCGCAGGCAACTTTCCCTCGGGGACGGGGAGCCCCAAGCCTGGACTGGGAGCGACGGGGGGGACCCCCCCCAGCCCCTCCCCGGGAGCACCTCCGCCCTCAACCCAGCCCCAGTGCGCGCCCGGGGCACCGCGAGCGGAGCCTGCGCCGGGGCGGGCCACCCACCTGCACAGCTCGGGGAACTCGGCGCCCTGGGCCCGTACGGCCCCCGGGGCCCAGACGAGCAGCAGCAGCTGCAGCAGGAGCAGGGAGCGCGGCGGGCGGCCGGCGGGCGCGGGCCCCAGGTGGGCGCTCCGGCCGGAGGCGGCCCCCATCGCGCCGAGCCGGGGCTGCGCGGCGGGCACGGGGCGAGCGGCGCGCGGCTGCCAGGGGCCGCGCGCGGGACCTGCCTGAGCCGCCAGGGCGGAGGTGGACAGGGGCGCGAGAGCAGCGGGAGCGGAGTGCGAGCGCGAGGGGCGCGCGGCTCGGCTGGGCTCGGCGGCGGCTGCGGCGGCGGCCCCGGAACCGCATCACGTGAGCGCCGCTGGCCCCGCCCCCGCCCCGCCCCGCTCACGTGACGGCCTTGTTCAGGTGATCCCCGCCCTCCCGGCTCCGCCCAGGACGCGTCACGTGAGCGCCCCCACGCGCGGGGCAGGAAGCCGCGCAGGTGCGGGCGGAGGCGGGTGCCCGCCGCGGGGACCCGGACCCGGACCCGGACCCGGGCCTGGGTGCCCCCCAGCGGGGCATCTGCGTCGCCACGTGGGCGCTTCCCAGCTTCGAGTGGCCGTTTCCCACCCTGACGGACGGACAGGGAGGGGGGCCTACGAGGCTCTGCACCCCGGCGCCCCGCGGGAAATGCCATCCCCCGGCTGTGCGGCTTTGGACCCGGCCCCGCCGAGCCCTGCGCCGGGCTCTCCCGCCTTCGCCCAGCAGCGCCTCTCACAACCTGCTGTGCGGATGTTATTTCGCAGGCATGGGCTTCCCACAAGGGGAAGGCGGCACCAATATTAGGAACGTGAGCCTTAAAGGACGCAAAAGTGTAGCTCAAGCGAGTGCCACGCAACGAAGCTTCATGAATTCCTCTATTCGAGCAGTTTGGTGACCCCATACCGTGGGAATGGCTCTGAGCTAGGCACAGTGAAAGGAAAAGGATAAACCTGAAAAAAAACTTGACCTCAATTTATGTTGTCTTAAAGCAAATGAAACACACAGAATAATCACGCTGGTAACAGCTCATCTTTCTTTGGTGCCTACTCTGAACCAGACTGCTTGAATCGGAAATTTAGGGGGTGGGAACCTTGTTAATAGGTGAGGAACGGGAGGCACAGACCTGTTAAGTAATCTACCCAAAGTTACCTTGGGATATGGCAAACCTGGGATTCAAACACATACAAATAATCATAATTCAATAATAGTTAACATGTATTGAGCAGGTAATTGTGTGTCAAGTAACCTTCTGGTACTTTCATTTAGCTCATTTAATCCTAAAGCAATCCTATAAGAGAGGTCTCTTTATTTCACCAGTTACAAATAAATTATCGAGGTGCAGAAAGAGATTAAACAACTTGCAGGTCATGAAGCTGGTAAGTGCGAAAGCCAGGCTTTGAGCCCAAGCCAGACAGTCCCGGAGCCTGTGGCTTAGCCTCTGTGCTGTTCCGCCAAAGAGTAAAACAATCCAAAAAGGGGAAGTGGTAGTAGCTGGAATAGAGAGCTCAGATGTCTAACTGTAGGCCATTGAGAAATGATTTGTCCAGGCAGAAAAATTTTCCTCTATCCTTCTAGGTTATTTGGCTGCTCTAAAAATTAAATTGCCATAAAACAAACTAACGGGAGAAAAATTTTATTTCTCCATACAGGAGCCCCATAAAAACTCTAAAACCCAAAGGTAGTCAGGCAGTTGAAGCTTATATGTCACCGTGAGCTAAGGAGTGGGATGGGGCTTTCAAAGGGGAGGAGGGTGATTAGCAGGCCTTAGAGGAGCAGGTAGGTGTTTGATAATGGGATGTTTGCCCTGACCTGCAGGTAAGGCTTTCAGATAAAAAGTTGTCTCTGGTCATAGCTCTTTTTCTGGGCCAGACCCCCTACCTAAAATCTTTTTTAAGCAGTTATGGGAGAGGTAAAAAGGGTTTTTTTGTATCCACTGCGTCTTGATTGCCTTCAGCTCAAAATAATCTATCTGCCAAAGTGGCACATTTTGGGGTGGCATTTTCTGCCCCCCTTCAGGTTCATATTTTCCAATGACGATGTTATAATTGATACAGGCAACGATCTTTGGTCGATGCACAAACCACCAGGTGAAAAAATATTGCAAACCAGAATATTCGCTTTGTCTCAAAGTATTTTTCCTTAATGAGGAAGAACTCTCTCTTTACAATAGGTGGGTTTGATAGAACCCCCTCAATCAAATGATTGAAATTAGTATCACTAATATTTAGAAAAACATTTCCTGCTTCCTAAAGTGATTAAAAAATACCGCTAAAAAAATAGCATTTAAGAGAATGTAATCGTGATGTGTTACTATTTAACGCATTCATTAATGTGAGAACCAGTACCATGTTAAATTGAGTCAAGAGACTCCAAAGAGGATTCGACACAGACATAGGCAGGCAGGATCACTGACGTTAAGTTGCCCGATGGATGGACAATTGATCAATATCCGCAGGTCAAAAATTGACCATGTGTCTAATGGACACAATCTTCATTTTTAAAGAGAAGACTCATAGATGGTACCGTCAGTTCTACAAGTTACAGATTTTGAAAATAGCTCAAAGACAAAAGCACAATGCCACATAGACTCAGATAATGCAGAGGGCGCACTAGGAAATGACCAGCTTTCCACTGACGTTACCCAATAATATTTTGGGTCCACTTCTAAGTCTTTTCACAGTTTTTCCCTATAAACAAAATGTCACTCTTGTGGTATTCTTGCCAGGATATAACCTAAATCTCATCAGAACGAGATAATCAAATCCAGATTGTGAAACATTCTATAGGAAAACTGAACTGGACAATTCAAAAATGTGCATACTCAGAAAGAAACTTCCCTCCCCAACCCCCCCCAGAAAAAAAAAAAAAAAAAAACAGGAGTACTATTTCTAGATCAGGCTAGCAAACAACAGGCTGAAGGCCAGCTCTGGCCAGGCAGCTAGTTTGTAAATCAAGTGTCATTGGAATACAGCCACACCCATTTGTTTACATATCGTCTGTGTGACTGCTTTTGACTCGAATGGCAAAATTGAGGAGTTGCAGCAGAGCCAGCAAAGGGCAAAGTATTCCAGCGTCTGGCCCGCTACAGAAAAAAGTTTACCAACCTCCTTTCTAGATCAGTGGTTCACAAAAGCGTGGCGCTGGGGCCAGCAGCTTTGGCATCACCTGCCAGCTTGTTAGAAACAACAGTTCACAGGCTGCACTCTGGCCTATCGAGTCAAAATCGTTGGCGAAGGACCCAAGAGAGCTGTTTTCACAAGCTCTTCAGGGGTTTTTCACACACATGAGGGACTGAGAAACACTCCTGAATTAAAGGGGAATAGAGACTAAATGCAATGCGTAACTCTGAGCTGGAGCCTCGGACCAAGCAAAGGAAGAGGAAGGTGCACGGGACACTGAGGATAATTAGAGAAACCTGGATAAAAATTGTATATTAGAAACTCTAAAGCCGAGTATTATAGGGCATAACTCTCCTGTATTTCATTTACATTTTCCAGTAAACCTTCAAGAAAAGGGAAACTCAGAGGTGTTAGCCCAAGACCTCACGTTATGGGTTGAATTATGGTCAAAGATACGTCGAAGTCCTAATCCCCATCACTTCAAAATGGGACCGTACTTGAAAATAGGGCCGGTCGTTGCAGGTGTAATTAGTTAACGTTAGATCATACTAGAGAATGGTGGGCTCAGTACAATGTCACTGGTGTCCATACAAGAAATGGAATGGAGACATAGTGACAGACGGAAGATGGCCTCAAGAGAACAGAGGTGTGGCATCTGCAGGCCAAGGAAAGCCGGGGTCGCCAGCAACACCAGCTACCCGGAGAGAGGGGTAAACTATTCCCCTGGAGACCTCAGAGCGGGCACGGCCCTCCTGACACCTTGGCTGTGGACTTCCAGCCTCCAGAACTGTGAGACAGTAAATTTCTCTTTTAACAAAGCGCTATTGGGTTGTGGCTGCCCCAGAATATGAGCACACCTCGTAGCCAAAGGGACAGATCCGGGCTTGTCATCCAGGTGCTCCAACCAGCACCCCATGGTGAAGGCTCCATCTTCTTGCACCTGGCACTTGGCCTGACTTTGGAAACACAAGTTCGGATGGCAGACCAAGGACAGACAGATGCTGCTGCTGTGAATGTCCCTGCCTGCCGTCTAGAGCAGTGGTGGCTGCAGGTAAAGCCACTGGGTGCCCCCTTAAAACACAGACCACCAGCTGTTAAAGTGACAGTGCTCTGAGAGCTCTCAGGCAGAAGGGTACAACGAAATTCCAGAAATGTTTCTGAACACCCAAAAAAGAATATAATTCTACTAAAAGAAAGACCCTCAAAGCACTTTGACATTTCTTTGGGGCATTTCTTAATTCTTACAGTGATGAATGATCTGTTTGCCCAGAAAGAAAATAAATAAATAAAATAAAATAACTTTATAGTAAATAATATTGTCAAATCGGGGTTAACATTTTTGGATGAAATAATGAGATTGTGGTTATGTAGGAGGATGACCTTGTTCTTTAGGTGACACATGCTGAATGTGAAGTATCCTGATGTCCACAGCTTTCAAAAGAAAAGGAAAGGACGCATGTTCAGACAGACAGCAGATGGCAAAAATATTAACGAGCGCTACACGTAACTGTCACAGTGCTCTTGTCCTGTTTTCTCCACTTTTTTCTGGAGGTCTGACATTTTTCCAGTGAGAGTTGGGGAAGAGACCCCATCATGGAAAAGACTGCGTTTGAGTTGAGCCCAGAAGGACTGAGGTGACATAAAGGACACTGCAGACACAAGGCACGTAGAGAAATGCACAGAAGCTGTGTAATGAACACGCCTTTTTGCTTGCGTGAAAACCATACGTGACCAGAGAGAAACTACTTTGACCAAAGATTGTGCTAAATCCCAGCCTTATAAAATAGAACCCTTCCCTCAAATAGTTCATGGCTTAATAGGGACAATAATCCCTTTAAAAATAAGTTTGGGACAACTTTATTGGACTCAGCTACTATAGGATCCTAAAGAAATTTAGATTTAATTGGATATAAAGTGAAGAACAATAACAACTGACAAAATAATACTTATTGAAGACTAACTATATGTCAAAAACCATTCTGTTTTATATCTTTACTCATTGTAGCATACCTATGAGACAAGTACTTCTATTATCCTTATTGAAAAGATGAGAAATTTAAGTATAAAGAAATTAAACACCATCCAAGGTCATGTAATTAGTAAGAGACAGAACTTCGATGTGAACTGTACGATCTGGTACAAAAAGCCCATAATTTTAACTCATAATCCCTCCTCACTGAGAGATTCGGAGCCTGAGAGAGAGAGAGGGTCTCAGTTATCCATCCGGTTGCAGGATAGACTGGAAGCTGCTTTAATAAAAGTAGCAGAATTAAGGTGACAAAAGAGACAGCAGAAAGCTTTCTGTCTTTTTCCAAGAACTGGATAACACCTGGCCAAGAGCAGTGCTCAGGCCTCGCAACTCCCCAGAGGGTGGCCGGGGGAGTGGACGGGGTGGGTGGGGATGGACATGAGGCAGGAGTGGCTGGCTGCCTTCCTGCAGGTATTCCCTGCTGGGCTGGCAAAGCCCACTTCCCAAGAAAGAGGCTTACAATGTGAGACCCTTGCATCCCAACCATTCTCACCACCAGAGGAAAGGCATATGACCCAATCCTGACCATGGAATTTGAGGAGACGTCTCCTGAGACCTTCTGCAAAATGTTTTTCTCTCCCACGAAAAGCAATGCAAAGGAGAAAGCGGCCCGCTCCTTTCTGTGTGTGAATGTGAAACTGTCTGCATAAGGCACTTGCAGCTGCTGCGGTCCCTTGTGACAGAGGGACGATGCAGCCAGCCCTGGGAGAAAGATAACATCGGGATCTTCAGCGACATCGGTGAAGTTGGCCACTTCACCGGAACCCTAGGACTGGCCAGGATCTGATGGTTTGCCTTATGGCACGTAAAATACATCTGCTTTAGCCGTGCGTAAGATAACTTATTATCTCTCAGCTCTGACTGTACCCTTCAGCGTGTGCTCTGTGCTGGAGGAATTCTTTTAAGTGGTTCTCGCTTAAAGTGGGCAGGGTGTTACACTTTCTGAGCAGAACACACTCTGGAGGGACACTGCGGGAGAAGAGGGTCTCTCGCTGTGTCCAGCACACCCGCACCCCTGGTGGCTGGTCCCCTAGCTGCTCCCCACCTGTATGCCAGAGGGGGTGGCCTGCTGTAACAGCAGACCAGCTCCGGCCACCCGGAGAACTCTGCTGTTCCGTGAGCTGAATCGCACTTCTCCAAGGAGACCCGAACCCCTTCCAAGCTACGAGCTAGCCTTCCCTGGGTCCCGTCCCTCGGCACTAGGTGCATGAGAAAAGTTGGCTCTTTTTTTTTATGTGAATAAGTCTTCATATTAAACTTTCTCTGCTTCTATCTTCAGACCGCTACACCACGTTTTGTTGGCTTTTGTGTTACTAGCAGCTGACCCAACGCAACACTGAACAACTGGTTAGCTAGGACAAAAGGCATCCGTGATAGATGAAGTTTCTCGATGGGACTATTGGGGCTGCCAAGAGCAGAAAGAGGGAACCAAAGAAGAGAAATGAATTGGAGGAGAAAGATGCTAAGTGTCTTTCTGTGCAATCGCAAATCTGAGAAAAGTCCAGAAGGAGGTGCCCGGAAGGCAGCTAGCTGGTGGCACAGCACTGAACAGGGACAAGGAGTCCGATCTAGAAGTGATTGTGTGTGTGGGTGAGGGGGGGCGCGCTTGCAAAGACAGGAGAGTGGTGTTGGGAGGGACACCTGGACATCAGCCAAGCGCATGAAATCACCCAGGGAGGGAGAACAAAAGAGAAAATGATTCTCGGTGTAGCAGTGACCTATTGGAATGTCGTTACGCTGAAGTTTAGTGACTTAAAATAATGACCCTAATTTACTAATTCTCATGAGTCTCTGCGGGCCCGGGAGGGTGGGTCCCTTCTGCTCCATGACTCCTGGCCCTCAGCTGGAGGAGGCAAAGGCTCAGGACGGGAGTCACCTGAGCTCTCGTTCACCCCCCGTGCTGATGATGGCTGGTGCCGGCTCTCGGCTGAGACCTCAGCTGCAATGCCCGCCTGTGGCCTCCACATGCATCCCGAGTTCCACCGAACGAACGTGGCGTTTGGGCTCCAAGCAGAGAAACAGAGAGTGACGAGGGCAAGAGGTGGACCCCGCTCAGAAGTCACCTAACACCAGTTTGGGTGAGCACTGGTGATCAGGCAGTCAGCAGCCCCGGATTCAAGGGGAGGAACCCTAGGTCCCAGCTCTGGATGGAGAGTGTCTGTCACCACACAAGGAGAGAATGGGAAATGGGTGGGGGAGGGGGAGCCGTCTTTGGGAAACGCAATTTGCCTCTCTTGGGGAGCAACACGTTTATGGGGGAGAGAAAACGAGCCAGGAAAGGAACAGCGGCCAGAAAGAGGACAGGCGAGTCCCAGGGGCTGGGAGGGAAACGGAAGTCCCCGCGAAGTCCCCCTCGAGTGTGGAGCTCAGTGGTGAGACGCACACGTGATAACGAGGGGTGGCAGCAGAGTCGAGGGCTACTCGGCAGCGAGAATGTCACTTGGAGGTTGGTGGTTGGAAAGAAAGGTCCTTAGGGTGACTAGAGCCATCCGTGACTTAAGTCCTCCTGCCAGGAATCCAGGCAGCCTCACGGGCACGAGCAGGTGGGAGAGGAGGCAGCACCCCTCCACACAAACGGGGACTGTCTGACTCGGGTTAAGTACTGGGCTCTCTCCTTCGGCTGTAACCATCTCCACCGGAGAGTGAGGAGCTGGGAGCCCCAAACCCTGAGCTCTGTATCAGCGGGACGCCACCCAGTGAGCTCTCCGCAAACCTATGACAGCGACGAGGGGACATGGGACCACGAGGCGTGCATCCAAGGGAAGACAAACAATGAAGTTAATTCCACAACGTGAGTACCGAGCACTTCTTTTTTTTTTTTAATGGGTGCAATACTTGGCACTAGGGGTGCAGAGAAGGCACAGTCCCTGCGTCAGGGGACTCACAGAGTCAAGAGGAGAGATTTCGTACTTGTCCTCGGGGTGATGAGAAGGTGGGAATTACCCACAGGGAACTAAAAGGGAGAGAATTTCCTCGGTCTGACTCAGTCTGGGGAGATCAGAGGGATTTTCAAAGGGGGCAGGGCCAGAACACCGGGGAGTGAGGGCCTGGGTGTGTGGGGGGAGGGGCGGGGAGCGGGGAGGCGGGGGACGGACGACAGGGAGGGATGCCTAGGCAGGTTCTGAGGAACTCTGTGCTTTTGCTCATCGAGAAGGGAAACTCAGGAGGATTTTTAGCCGAGCAGCCACGTGATCCAATTTTCACTTGAGGCAGATTGCACTGGCCACCCTGTGAAGGGCAGATGTGGGGACACGTCAGGGATTGATCACCTGAGGCAGGGAGGCTGATTGAAAGACCCAAGTGGTATGGGCTGAACTGTGTACCCCCCCCCAAAAAAAAAAGATGTTAAAGTCCCAGCCCCCACTCCCTCACAATACGACCTTATTTGTCAATAGAGTCCTTGCAGATGTAATTAGTTAAAATGGGGTCATTCTGGAGTAGGATTGGCCCCTAATCCAATATGACAGGTGTCCTTTGTTACAAAACAAAATTCAACTGAACCAACTTGAAAGATCGGGTTGGGCTTTATTCCACAGTCACGAATCGGGCAGCAAGCAGAGAAAAGAGCTCCGAGGAGCTGGGCAAAAGGAAAGACTTTTCTAGACCAAAAGGGGCAGGGCGAGGGAGTCACGCTAGTCCACAGAGGACTGGTTGGGCAACGGCACGTTCGGTCCCTCAGGGAGTCGGGGGTCTGTCAGGCAGATAGATGACCTCCCTAGTGCCAACCAGGCAATTCCAGACGGACTGGTTTGAGCTCCCATTCCTGGGAGAGGCTGAGGCTGTAATTAAGTTAGGTATTAAGTCTCAATTCGGTGATGTGTGGCTTTGCATAAGTGACTCCATTGGGGGCCTGGTGTCTTTGTTTAAACGCCTTAGAAGAACGTCACGTGTGGAGGAGGCAGACACGCACTCAGGGAGGAGGACGCGTGGAGATTGGAGTGATGCTTCCACGGAGTGAAGAACCACCAGGAGCTACAGCAGGGCCTGGGACAGACCGTCCCCTTGAGCCCTCAGAGGGACCGTGGCCCTGATCCACCCGGAGGGAGGACACTCAGCCTTCAGAACCATGCTCAAAAAATTCCCCTTGCTCCGAGCCACCCGGCTTGCGGCACTTGGTTACGGGGACCCCAGAAAACTGACGGACCAGGTGAGGGCGATGGGAGTTCACGGGGGGACGGGAGCGGGGACAGAGGACAGCGAGAAGCAGGCATCCGGCCCCCGGGCTCGTTGTGGAGACTGGACGGGGAGGGATGAGGGTGACTCGCAGCCTTCTGGCAGGATGGACCCATATTCAGTGGTGCCATCCACTGAAAAAAGGTAAGGTCCACCTAGAATGCAAGCTCTGTGACCCAGTATGAAAGAATCATTATTAGTCATGTTCTCTTGCAGCTGAACAAACTACCCGCAAACCAGACACCTTAAAATAGCGATAAGGATTTGTGGTCTCACATACTTTCCATAGATCAGCAAGGCGGTCCTGGCTCAGAGTCCCCAGAGGTGGCGGTTAGATGTGAGCCAAGATCGCCATCATCTCAAGGTTTGACAGGGGCGGGTCGGACTTCCAAGGTGCTCAGGCACTAAGGCTAGCGAGTTAGGGTGGCTGCTGGTGGGGGGAGGTCTCAGATCCTCTCTGGGCGGGGGTCTTCTCCACAGGGCTGCTTGGGTGTCCTCAAAGCTTGGTGACTGGGTCTCCCCAGAGGGAGCAAGTCAGGAAACCAGGTGCCTTCTGGGACAAAGCTTTTGTTGACCACCACCACAGTGGCCGTTTTCTATTGGTTGCACAGCCTGCCCGTCAGGTCATGTGGGAGGGAACAAACACAAGCACAAATGCCCGAAGGTGAGCGTGGCTGGGGGCCACCTGGGAGACTGGTGACCACAGAAAGCAGGAAGGAAAAGGGGAGGGGCTGCCAAAGGCATAATAAAGGAGAAAAAAATGCCACATGCGTCTTCCTTGTGAATACTTGATGCATTCATTTCGCTATTTTTTCCTTCGTTTTTAAAACTCATCTTCTGTGAGTAAAACTCATCAAAGTGACATGAATCCATACACATTCCAACTACATGTACTTATTTTTTTAAAAAAATCCTTCCTTTTATCCCTATGGTTCTTGAAAAGTTTTAATCCCACGTCGGCTGGTGTTTGCCTGGGTTTTTAAGCGGGATGCCAAACTTATGATGACTTGTAAATATCCCCTCCGTTTTCCCATGCCCCGTCCTATTCGCCTATTTATAGTCGCGCATAAACTCGTTGCTCCTAGGAAATGGATTTGTAATTACAGACATATGGATTTCGGCAGGCCTCTATCAGCACTGCCGTGTACGAAAGCCTGCCCTGGTACGTACACGTCACACGAAAGTGCAAGCCTGTCTGTCCCAAGCAGTTCTCCCCACAGAGCTGGTAGCGTCCAAGATAGATCTTAGTCTCTGCCTCTTGTTAGCTCTTCGAAAGAAACCACACTTTCTTCATCTAGAATGAGGGTCAATCCACTTTCTACCAAGAACCAGATAGCAACTATGGCAGGCTCTGCCGATCACACAGCCTCTGTTACGACGATATAACTCTACCATTGGCTCGTGAACGCTGCTGTAAATATCCATGAGCAAATGAGCATGGTTATGTCCCGATAAAACTCTAGTCATAAGAACAGGCAGTCAGCCGGATCTGGTCCAAGAGCTATTGTCTGCCCACCTCTGCCATCTCAGCTGATACCAGCTCAAGATGTCTATCCCCTGAGCCATTCCGGTTCAGAAGCGGGTGTATCTAAGCGTGGCTGTGCCAACGAGACATGCGGAGAGCATTAACGGAGGCTTCTGGGAGATGAGCATCCTTAAGAAAATGCTGCCACACAGAGCTCGTCTCTCTCCCCTCCAGGCATGGACAAGAAACCTTATCGGCCCAGTTGCCACTAGCAGCCATCCTCCGCGCCTTAGCAAAAATCTGACCATGTGGACGGCAGGGAGAAGGCTTTCTCTAGACTCCTTTTTCATGAGAGCTAAAAAAAAAAAAAATAATTTCCAGCTTCTCCGCATTAACTCTGAATTGGGTCATCTGTTATTTCAGCTAAAGGCACCCTGAGTAAAAACCTCACTTACAGGGTAGTTATGAAATCGAAAAGGGATAATGTGACCGTGGCATGTAAATTACAAAGCTCAGCCAACGTGAACATTGGCGATATTGAAACAAAATCACACACACACACACACACACACACACACACACGAAAAACCCCTTCCCAAATCATCACTGGGTCTCGGCCACGTTAATTGTATATGCATGCCTTTGACATCCATCTTCCACTGAAAAGAAAATCCTTCATCTCTCATCAATAATTAAAAAAAAATTTTTTTTTAAAGCTGCAAACTATCACTTCTTTTAGCTTGGGATTCCCAACCCACATAAGAAAAAACTCAGTGGAAAGAAACCAACAGTAATTATTAGCCTGTCAAAGTGATGCAGTGAGGGTTTTCACAAAGCCGTTTCCCTCCCTCCCTCCCTTCCTCCCTTTGGTACTCCCTCCTCGCCTCCCGCTCTCCCTCCCTCTTTCTTCTTCTTCTTCTTCTTTTTTTTTATTATTCCTGGAAAATAGCAATGCAGAAACTTGAGTTTGAGGAGTGTGGGACTGGAGTCAAAATTCCAGCTCTGCCCCTGAGTAAATCATTACATACTGCATAGTTCCAGTCCTCATAAGTAATGTTCTCCAGTCTCAAAAGGGTAGAAATAGAGATTCATGGTTATTTATTAAAATCAAAAAGCACCGAGGACCTTATAAAGTTAAACCGCTTACCCTGTCATTCTCTCTTCCTCCCGCTCCCTCTCCCTTCCCCTGGGGAGAGGTTCAGCACAGCTAGCTGTATTTTTTCCTTCTTCTTCTTCTTCTTCTTCTTTTTTTTTTAATCTTTCCACGATGACCCAGTTTTGTGATGATTTGAAATTTGGAACAAAGAAATAAATTAATCCGATGTGACATTTCATAACTCGTATTGCTTGCAACTATGTCATAGGTATCCTATACCAGAAACTGAGCATAAATCAGCCGTCCTGATTTATCCAGTCCTTAGCATGTGCCAGATATCCTAACGACGGACAATCATTAAATTTCACAACAGTCCCATAAGGCATTGTTATCCTCGGCTTTCCCCGAGCAAAGTGCGGTTCACAAGAGGGTAAAGCAATCTGCCTGAGGCTGCAGGAGAGGAAGTGGGGGGCCCCCCGGAGTCACACACAGGTCTGTGAGGTTTCAAAGGAGGTTCAGGAAGAACGACTCAGTTGGGAAACTTTGAAGAGTTGGGAAACTGAGCCTGCCAGGACTTTGCATCTGAGCAGGGCAGCTGTGATGGGCAGGCCCATAGGGGGGTGAGTGAGGAAAGGGACAACAAGCTGCTCGGCATGGAGACTGGTGACCCGCAGTGGGCATCAGCACCCCTGGCGGTGTCCCCACTGCACCCAGGACAATCTGTGACAGGCTCAAGTTCACACGTCGGATGGACGACGGAACTGGGACTCCAGCTAACGTCTGGTTCCTGACTGCAGTTTCATTCTCGCCTTCCTGTAAGCTGACTGCCTTTCCTTGAAGCCCAGCACAAAAGCCTCCTCCTCCTCGGTGCCTCGATGGACCGACAACCAGTGGCCTTCCTGCTCTGATACCAGGGACACGCCTCTCATTTGGCACTTGTCAGCTTTCCATCTTTGTGCATCTATTTTGATAAACTCACAGGTGGGGATTATAGTTTGTATGTTTTCTGTGCCCACAGAATGTTTTTGTGTGTGTGTGTGTCCTCCACAGGATCTGGTACGACACCAAGCATGTGACGACACTCGCGTACAGGATGTAAAATCAACCAGGCAATAGGGACGGCCCAGCCACGTGGATCTTGGATGCGTGAGCCTGTGCCCGGCCATCGAATGCACAGAGGTACTTTCGGGATGCACTGAGCTTTTACAGTGAAGCATCTGGGCTTTCAAAAAGGCATCCTGAGCTCGGAACTCTAGCTGGGCCATCTGGATAGTTCACTCAATGCCCCTCACCTTCAATTTCCTAATCTGTAAAATACAAATAATAATGAATAACTGTAAAATGCCTAGTGTTGCCCTGAACACACAGGGAGGACCTGATGGAGAACTTCCATACGTATTCAAGTGCTCAAAAATGGCACAGGTATAATTATCGTTTTTAAATATAAGTGACCAAACCACGTGCTGAGTGCACATGAAACAAGCAAACTAAGAATTTGCAGAAGTAAACTTGACATTCGACTTTGCTGTCTCGCTGCTCTGCGGGGCATAATTTATTTTTTTTAACACCTACAGCACCTGATATTTTTAAGGTGGTCTCCCATCCAAGTAGTAACCGGGCCCCACCCTGCTTAGCTTCTGAGATCAGATGAGGTCGGGCGTGTTCAGGGTGGTGTGGCCATAGATAGGACATAATTTTAAGGGGGAATGCTCTCCTGGTTCACGTAGCACTGCAAACCTTTCTTTGGGCTACACATTTTAAACCAAAAGGCGTTCACTGAGTGTCCACTTGTGTGAAGAATTCAGTTCTTCAGTGACAACCAGCAGGGACCCAGGAGCCATTTACATTTCTCTATATTGGCGGTTCTCCGAGAGCCAAGGACCCCTGAGGCTAATTCAAGGGGTCTACTTGCTCACAGCTCTTTCTGTAACAACTGTAAGATGGCTTCACCGTTTCCACTCGTTTGCATGTGGACGGCAGTAATGCCCAGAGGCTACCTGAGCTGTGATAATGTCATCTCTCACCTAATGGATTGAGGGTTTCGTATTCCTGTATTTTTTTTTAATTTCTCAGTTTTAATTTTCACATGGTAAATATCAAAGATGCAACCCGTGTTTAAAATAAACAAACAAAAAAACATCACTTCAGCCCTCAGTGATTTTTAAGAGTGAGAAGGAATCCCAAGAGCAATAGTTTTAGGGGCCCAAGTCTTGATGCTTCTGGCACACTGAGACGTCCCCTCGCCCACCTTCACCCGTAAGCCACCTCCCAGTCTCCCTGACACCGTCCTAAAGCCCTGTGAGCGGTGGTGAGGACGCCCCGTTAACGTTCAAAGACATCCTTCTGATGGGTCTGTTTAAGTCAGTCCCGCTGGCGTCCGGTTCCCAATTAACGGTTGCAAAACAGCACGAGCCACGTCTTCCCCGCCTCGGGCCCACAGTCAGTCAGTCTCTCTCTCTCTCTCTCTCTCTCTCTCTCTCTCTCTCTCTCTCTCTCTCTCTCATGGAAGAATCCTCTGCCTTTAGGTTAAGAAGAAAAACACCCCGTCCCAGGCTGCTGCCCCCAAGGACGGTCCACGGTCCCGCACACCGGTTCTCTGTGGCCCCAAAGTTTCCCCTCGAACGCGGGGCTCGGCGGCAGGAAATTCCCTTGCAGAGTTTGTGAAATAGCCTCGTTGAGAGTCTTACAATGGTTTTCTGTTTCCCAAGAGTATGCTATAGGGGTCATGGTTACAGACGTTAGGAAAGGCTGGGTGGGCTGGGCTAATTATATATGGATTATTGCCTCACATTTTCCTGTCCCGCAGACTCAATGCAGATGGAGAAACGGGCGAGAGAAGCAGGGGCAGATTTGCCACCAGAGAGACAGGAAATCTCAGCGGGAGGCACCCAGGCACTCGGGGGCGTGTCTCCCGCGGGGCCCTGGCTCGGCTCCAGCAAATCCTTCCTTTTTTTGGTGCAGGAGGGAGACAGGAGGGAGACAGCTTGCGTGGGCTCTGCCAAGGCTAACCAACTCTTGATTCCCCCAAACGCAAGGCTGGAAGTTGCCAGCTTTAGGCTAAAGAGAGAAACCAGACACCTTTCCAGGGGAACAGCAAACGAACATTCCTCTTTAATTATACAGCTTCCTTCACTGTCTAATCACTTACACACAGGTCCTTCCTCGAAGCATTCCTTCAGCAGATGACTATTCAGGAGATAAAATAGATCCTGGGAGTGTTTACGAAAGACATCTGCTTTCTTTGGCTAGTTGTTGCCATTAATCAAAATTTATGTGGAACGGCCAGTCTTTGGCAGAACAAGAATATAATCAAGATGACCCTGAAGTGCTGAGAAAGGTTAATGCACTGAAATAGCATGTATGAAGTCCACAAGCATGCAGAACCAGTCTCCGAGGGGCCTTGCACTGCGGACAGTGGGGGCCTGACTTAGAGGCACCCGCACGCCCGAGCGGGGTCCACACACACACACACACACACACACACAGAGTGGGTCCGTGGTCCGGCCGTGTCCTTTCCTGCCGCCCTGCCCATCAGTCAGCTCTAGCCTCCTGACGGGCCCCTCTCCCTGCCTGGGAGCTGCCCGCAAGTTGTTAGAAGGTTGAGAAGGCTCTAGAATCAGATTTCAAAGCACTTGCCCGTGAATTTCCCTCTCGGCTCTCCGACCCCACCCCCACCTGAAAGTCCTTCAGTCCTTCACTTGTGCACTCTGGGGCCTCTCCTCCCTGCCCCTCAGGCCTGACTCACTCACTTCACACCGCGAACAAAGTTTGCAAATACTTGGCTACCAGGAGTCTACCGGTCTCAGCGCCAGATGGAAGATTCAGATGCAGATTTAGAGAGCGGGTTTGTAGCTCCCAGAGCTGAGATAAATATGCCAAGAGCTGAGGAAGCAGGGTGGGGGAAGGGGAGGGTCTCCTGGGAGCCAGCCGAGAGTGGACCGAGGCAGCCTGGAAGGGGACCGGGCGGGGAGACCAGCCCTCCGCTGCCCTTCGTGGAGGCTCGCCAACCTGCTGCCTGCGGTTCGCTGGTTTTAGTTCGTTCACACCTCTGCCTCTGGACGCCCCATTCCCGTCGGAGGGCCCAGGACACTCCCGAGTCCCCTAGAACAAAGGACAGAGGTGCTGGGGGGTGGTGAGCACACGAAAGGTGGGGGCTGGGCAGCATAAAGGGAAATCTCACCGTTGACCAAGAAGGGCTTGGATGGCGTTGGTGTTTATCGCCCCCTGGTGGACTATACGGGGCATGGCAGCCTGTAACATGTTGGGACAACTCTGCAGTCAGGGTCAGGGTGTGAGAGACACACACACGCGCACACACACACACACACACACACACACACACACACACGGACCTCAGAGCCACTGCCCACCCCAAGGGCAGAGCTCGACCCACAGGTGAGAGGCACAACATTGGAAGTCATTAACGGGTTAGAGCTGGAGGCCCCCCGGAGAAGGGGTCCGGCCCCCTATCTTCTGGGCTGACTCCTGCAGTGGGACAGCTCAGAATGCATGATTGAAACCCCAGGCAAATGGAAGAGTGCCTGCTCTAGGGTGGAGTCCCCAAAGCTGCAAACCCCGTGCCCACCAGGCGTGCCTGAGAGGGCGGGCGGAGATGCTGGCGCGTGTGGGATGCTAGACGCTGGGGCAGGTGAGCTAGAGGGGAGCTTCCCAGCAGAAGGGGCAGCGAGGAAAGGCCCAGAACAGCTAGAGGTCCAGGGGGCCCGAAGTGGGCTTTCCTGGTCGGGGGCGAAGACCACCAAAGTCGTCCCAACGTGGGTGGCCTTGTGGAAAGATGTAGTTCCCCGGAGGCCAGTGAGAACGAGAGCGGCCAAGGACCACAAGGCGCCTCCCCCACAGCCCGCCAGTGTGGGAGCCTCCCGTGAACGCAGACACCGCCCGGGGAGAAGGGAGGGTGGGGAGAGCTTGGAGAGAAACCCCAGTTCGCTGAGCAGTTTCCTGAGAGAGCCTGGAAACTGGAAACAACTGAATTGTGGCGAGATGAGTTCTATCTCCAGCAGCAGAACCGAAAAGTGGCCTGGCTCCCTCGGGTGCGATGTTAGAGAAGTCACATCATTTCTGCACGCCCAAGTCAGCGGACGGAGAAATTGATGCCTCTCCTTGGGCCGTGGCCATCTCCTGCTAACACGGTATAATCATTTCCCATCGCGCTTGTCAATTAATCCAGACTCTGGCCTCTGGACCAAGAACCCGGTGCTTCCTCCGCCAACTCCGCCTCCGCCCTCCCGAGGCGGCTGTCCCACTGGTCTCCTTTGCGATCGGCACACTGGCCAAGTTCCCTCCCGACTCAACGCTTACGTGGCCACGGTTTCTCCTGCCAGCGGAGCATTCTTTCCCCCTCAGCAGAGGAAACTGGCGCCTTCTCAAGCTCGGGAAGGCCAGCTGCAGCCGGGCGAAGCGGGCGTTGTCTCGGGCCTGTAGCCTCGGTCTCAGCACCCTTTTCTCTTCTGTTCCGTGGCATGTCACACTCTAGGGCCAGTAGTTCGTGTACGATACGACATTACTCGTGTGACCACTGGGTTGCTGTAATTTGGGGGTGAAAGGAAGGAATCGGAGGGTTTATTCTGTGAGGCCTCATGACTGGTACATGTACACTGTTGGGAAATGTTTAAAAATAACATGACACGTGTGTGAAACTCCTGAGGATCATGAGACCCCGGACGGGGACATGCGGCCTTAAATATTAATTCACTCCCTTCAAAGACCAGGCTCCTTCTTACAACTCAGTTAGCAAAAGACAAATACCCCAATTAAAAATGGGCGAAGGACCTGACTGGGCATTTTCCAGTGAAGACACAGGGATGGCCACTGAGCCCATGAAAAGATGCTCAAGATTAGCAGTCACGAGGGAAAAGCAAGTCACAAGCACAGGAAGAGAGCCCCTCAAATTCACGGGTGTGGCTAAAATCCAACGGTGAGGTTAACAGTGAGCGTCCACAAGGACATGGAGACACCAGAACCCTCACATGCTTCCCGGTGGGACTGTGACATGCCGCAGCCACGTTGGAAAACGGTCTGGCGGTGTCTCAAATAATTACTGTATGAATCAGCAATTTCCCTCCTAGATATGTGCCCAGGAGACATGAAAACAGGTGTTCGCCCAAAAACCCATGTTGATAGCAGCGTCACTCATGAGAGCCGAAGAGTGGAAGCAACCCAAATGTCCATCGACTGACAAATGGCTTCATAAAAGGTGGTATATCCATACAGTGGAATACTATACAGCCATAAAAATGAATGAGATACTGATACGTGCTACAGTCTGGATAAAAATGGAAAGCATCATGGTAAGTAAAAGAAGCCAGACACGAAAGACTAAAGATTGTATCATTCCATTTATAGGAAATGTCCAGAAAAGGGAATGCCACAGAAAAAAATAGATTAATGGTTGCTTTGGGGAGGGGGATGGGGGAAGGGAATGGTGGGTTCAGAGGGATGGTAGCTAAAGGGCATGGGGTTTCTTTTCTGAGGTGATTGAAATGTTCTAAAATGGACTGTGGTCACCAGCACCGCTGGTGTCGTGGTATCATGTGAGATTCCCATAAAATTGACCATGGTTATGGTTACACATATCTGTGACTATACTAAAGATATGGTACCCTTGAAATGGGAAAATGGTCTGGTGTATTAATTATAACTCAAAAACTCATTTAAATAATGATGATAATAAAGATCAGGCACGCACGAAAAGGGGAACATCCCTATTCTGGATAAAGCAAGGTACCCTCGTGTCGTCCCAGTGGAAGTCAGAGCCCCTTTAAGCCAGGATCACTCACTCTCACCATTGTGTCCTCCAGGTGACTAACGCAATGCTGTGCACATAAAAAAGAATTCGGTAAAGGAATGGGTAAATAAACGAATGAGAAAGTAACCCTCCGGTGAGAATTTTCTATTTATCCCGAACAGCAGAGTGAGAAATGAGGCCTACATGCCAGCGGGAAGCGTTCCGATGAGGTGTTGGCAACATGGACTCACATGCAGGGCTGGGCCACATACTAGAACAATCTCCTGGGGCCTATTTATCATGAAGCTGAAAATCAAGTCGATCCAGTGAACTTCTTTCTCTCCAGCAAGAGTCGAGTCCTCTACTACCGCCAGCCCTCAGCTCCGGTAAACACCCTGGAAAGTAAATAGCGTCAGAGAACCCACAGCCTACTTAGTTAGAGAGACAAGAATAACACCCCTCGAGCGAGTGGAGTGACACTCAGCCTGTTACCATCATTCTTCACCTTCTGGGCTGACGACATCTGTCTCTCGTCTGTTCGGATAAACTCCCTCTTCTGTCTCTGCTCTCCTCCACCCTTAATCATTGTGTGACTGTGGCGTTTTTAAGTAAATTGAAATTCATGCCATTTCGAGAATTCTATACTCCTGAGATGGAGACATGTGGACTTATGTAAAAATCGGGCTGGAGGCGTGGGGGTGTGTGGTGAAAAGTGAAGGCCCCTGAGGGAAAGGCCATGTGACTTGTGACACAGTTTCCTTAAGAGACTATGCCTCACCTAATGGCGGGAAGGAAAGCAGACAGGATGGGAACCCCACCTGCAGTGTTGATAAGCACACGCTGTTAGTTCTGGAGATGGCCCAGTTCCTTCTTACTAGGCCCGTCGGGGCAGAAGGAATCACATTGCTTCCTGTTCCTCTCCTTCTTAGGGAGAGAGGAGCGTCTCCGCTCATCACGGCCAGCGCTTCGGAGGCATCCTTCAGAAGGAGCGCAGCTGTGTTCCCATGCTGAGTCCAAACCGTGGGCTAATGGTTCGCTTCCCACCAAACAGGAAGCCAGATTCATTTTCCCGCAGCCTGATGAGCGTTGCACATGGAAAGCACTTGGCCGAAGTTGGACGAGTAGAACCTAGAAGAATCCCAGCTCCGGGGGCTGAGAGGCCCTGGTTCCCAGGGAAGAAATGCTTCCCCAGGTGGCCACCAGAAATGAACTTGCAAATGACAGGACACGTTGTACCGGCGGGGGCGACCCCGGTCAGCAGGAGGGTCTGCCCTCCACAGTGGGGGAGTGGAAGACTGCATTTGCACACCGGTGGCCTCTGAGGGTGTCCCTTGGTATTATTCTCCTGCCCAGTTCTGATGGCAACTAGGCATCACGCAACTGCCTTGGCCTGAGGACACGGTGACCAGGATTTCCAGCCCTGGAGGGGACCGTTTGGGTCCTCCCACCAGGGAAGCTGCCTAGACCGGCACAGGTGCTGGCAGAGACGGGGAGGGGGGGGATCTAGGGTGGCTAGAAAAGGAGGGAGATGATGAACCACGTGTAGCCCCCAGAGCACCCACAGCAAGGGAGACCCCTCTCACTGTTGCAAGGTTCCCCAGGAAAAGAGACAAACCAGAGCCCCGGAGGTGCCATTTCCGGATGAGGTGAACTCACCGCACAGAGGTCATGGCGCTGTCCGTGCTCCCTCTGTGGATTCAAGGCCCTGACCCCCCACCCCGACGCGGGGAATGTTACCTGCTAAAGGCTCACAGCCGTGTTCTTCCTCCGACGTGGTCCCCACCTGTAGGGAACTGCCCCACCCGAGGTGACGTCCTCTCTCCAGGGACAGCTCACGTCCAAGGGGTAGTCTCTGCACAGTTGCAAAGGTTCCATCCTCTTAGCTCATTAGCACACTATAGGGACGTGTCCTGGTGAATGTTTAACAGCCGATTCTCTGGGGGGAAATTCTTGGTCTGTAATGCTGAGACATTCCAAACTCCCACTGTGTCACTCACTCCTCCCTCCACGGCCAGTGTCAGGACTGTGCTGGCATCAGCGAAGGAGGCGCTGGGAGGGGATGGGCACGGTCACTCCCGTGAGCCCCTGGGGACCCGTGTGGCACAGCCCTGCACACCTCCCGCAGGGCCATCACGATCAGAGTTGCCATGGGATCAACTAGACCTGCTGAAGCCTCATCATTGCCCAGCTTCTGTCTCCACCCACTCTACTTCCGCGTGCCTTACAGGTGTGGGTCCTGAGACAGCGCCCGACACACCTGCTCTCCACGCTCCGTCTCCGTCTCCCAGGGAGCCTACGCTCTCACCGCCCCGTGCAGTTGGCGTCCTCGGGGGTCTGTCCTTGGCCCTGTTTCCTGCTCACTCTGAAGTCTTTCCCTGGGCAGCCTCCTACCTCCCACACGTGGCCACCACCTCTGAGTCCAACGACACGGTTCCACTCCGGCCTTCAGAAATTGCTAGATTCCCGTGGAAGCGAGACAGATTTCAGGGGTGCTCAACGTATACAAAACAAGCTCATTATCTCCTCCCGAAACCTGTCTTTTTCTTCTCTGTTCTCTCTTTCAGTAAATAATTCACCATCTTCCCAGCAAACACAACTCAGAATCACGCGTAACAGTTCTTTCTGCCGAAACCCGTGGCAATTCCCTAGTTCCGTCTCTAAAGGCATAATCCTTTTCTCGCATCCATCCCTTGTCTCCGCCTTACTTAGGTCCAGATCGCCTGCCGGGGACTCTCAGATTCCGCTGTCTCCATCTTCCCGGCCACACCAGTCCACGCTGGCGACGTCCAGAGTGGGGTGGGCCTGACGAGCCAATGGGAAGCAAGGAGAAGCACTAGGGCCACCCTCTCTACGATTTTAGTCTGTCCCTTTGAACATGTGCCTTATACTGTACCTGAAATATTCCCCAATGCTTATAATTTATAAATAAAACGCTTTCAGTGGAATGTATGTGGACTCCGTTCGGCGTTCGTGGTCCAAAAAGTGTGCAGCTCTCGACTGGCCACTGCGAGTGCGGTGACCCTTCTGCCATGCAGACCCTCGTGTCCCTCTGTATCTGGGTGTGTGTTTGGTGGCTCTCTGGACTCCAAGGCCACCTCCAGCACTCGACCCCTGCCAGTTTCCCATGCTGTCATCAACTTCCTCCCCCGTTTATCTAGTGCGCCTCAAGTGATGCATATTTTTTCTTATAATATAGGTATTTATGTAAAATCTCCTATTCTCTAGCATGCTTTAAGCTCATCGAGGCAGACGTTATGTGTATATATTTCCCCCTAGAGCTTAGCACTTCTCCTGGCATATAGAAAGCCTACTTCTTGCTGAATGAATATTTTAAGTATCTTACATTGCAAAGTTAACCTTCACGATGTATTTGACCTCTAAATAACCTATTTTTCATAGAGAGTGTGATGGTGGTTATAAGGTACAGTGTAGGTTGAAACCCTTGTCCCCTTCAGGAAAACCGGTGCTCACGACCAAGGCCGCGGTAACAAAAGCAAGTCACAGAGGGACACCGCCACAAGGTGGCAGGGCGACACTGCTCTTCAGTGTGTTGTCCAGCCTCAAATTCTCTTCTGAAACTGCCCTAGCCTAAGCGTTCCTTACGCCACCTGGGAACACGACGCATGCCCCCAGAAGGAAGTGGTTCTGCCCCTGGGTCCCCCCGCAGCCCTTTCTGCTGGGAGTGACCATCGCAAAGGGCGCTGGGTAACAGTAAAGCCCCTCTCCCGAGGCCACGGTGCAGCGGCAGCTGGCCCAGCAGTCCGGCCCTGTGCGGAGGGATCTGATGCAACCGTCTCAGCTTCAGTACCTGGGGGCGGGGGAGGGGTGGCTGCTCAGGGTGCCAGGGTGGCCCCCCCCCCCGGCAACGTCCCCTCTACACCAGGCACCTCCCCTTAGACCCCAGAGAACCAGGCAGAGGCTAACATTTGGAGATGTGAATGAGGGGTGCCCCCTGCATGTCTCCATACCTATGAGCCACCCCCCTTCGGCCAGGAGGTACCCACGTGCGTGCTCATCCCTGACGCGCTAGCTCAAGCAGAACGCAGACGGCGAGGGAGCCAGACCTTGGCGTTGAGACTTGAGAGGCTGGTGGAGGTTTAGAGAAGCACTTTTTGGAAGAATGCGTGGGGAGGGGCAGGCAGCAAGGCGCTCCGTCCTCGCCCTTCCCCTGCCCCCCAGGCTGGACAAAGACCCCCACGGAGAGACCTGTCTGGCAAGGGGGCCTCTAGCGAGTAGATTACGAGGGGGCTCTGGGTTCTGCCGTCTCCATCCCTGGGAAGCCCAGATCATGTGGGAGGAGGTAAGATCAGAAGGACCAAGTATCGCTCTTCCTTGTAGAGTGTGAGGGACCAAGGGCCCCACAGGACAGATGGAGGGGGCCCCAGCGTGACACAGAAAAGACCATCTGTCGAAGGCTCTCTGAGTTCTAGGCCCTGCTTTAAGTTCCGACTCATCTGATGTTCACGATCACCGGATGACTTACATTATCTTCATCCTCACTCTTTGCAAATGTGATTAAAAAAAAAAAAAAAAAAGGTTCCGCCCGCTGCCAGAAACAGGGGAGCAGGACTTCACGTTGACGCCGTCTCCAGACCCACGTTCCTACTTCTGTGCCCGTCCCTTCCCGGAGGGGCACACGTAGGGAGCAAAGAGAGCTGGGCCTGCGGAGGGCGGAGGCTGCACGAGGGATGATGACGCATCCGTGAGCCATACGGAGCGTCCCACAAAGGCGAGTCAAAACGGCCCAGCAGACCCCGGCCAGAGCGAAACCCATGCCCCCCACTGCCCGTGGCCCTTCATCACCCTCCGCAACCTGAAAGCTACTCTGGCAGGAAAGGCACCAGCCAAATGGATGGATTTCTACTCTTTGGTGGATTGACGGCTCAAAGCGGAAATTCAGTTCAGGCCTGGAAAAGAAATGGAAAAAAAAAAAACCCTGGTTTCCCGCTCGTCTGACTTAGTAGAGTAAGGTCAAACCCAGAGGAGGATGGGAAAGACATCCGAGTACCTGCCGGGTGAGTGCTGTAGCCCAGGCTCGCGCCAGCGTCGGCCCAGTGAGCCTCCCTGCAGCCACACAGGGTCACTCTCTCCGTGTTGACCGAGGACACCCGGGACCAAAGAGGTTAAGGTGCGAAGACAATGGCCAGTGGGTGGCGAGGCCAGAATGCAGACCCAGACCCACCCAGTGGAAGCTCACAGAGTCTCCCCATCATATGATGAAGGATGGATGGTAGGGACACACCTGTCCAAGGCCACTGGCTTGCAGGTGGGGACACGGAGCTCAGAGAGGAAGTGCCAGCTCTCGGACGTGCCAGCCAGCCTGCTCTTCATCCCCTCGCTCAGTCCCTCGGACGAACCCCTTCACCGACGCTCCTGAGGCCCCAGAACCTTCTCCCATTTGGTCCAAATAACGCCTTTCAGTTTGCAGCTTTTGGCACCATCTTATCGCGTATGTTGATAAAGGGAGCTTTGCTGAAAAGCTCCTGGCAGTTGCTGAGTTGGAGGAATTTTTTAAAACGTAAATGGCTTTATTGAGGTATCGTTGGCATGCACTAAACGGCACATCGATACACAATACGCTGTCCATTTTAAGTGGACGGCTTGATGAGTTTTGATGTGTGTGTGTGTACACTCATGCAACCTCCAACACAGTCGAGATAGAGAACATAGCCGCCCTTCCAGAAATGTCCCCTTTCGCCTCTCCGCTGTAATCCCCTCCTCCCTGCTCCCTGCGAGCAACCACTGCTCTGCTCTTGCTCGCTGCAGATAAGTTTGCGTCTCCTGCACTTCACTATAAAAGGCATTGTTTAGCATGTGCTCCTTTGCGTCTGGATGCCCTCACGCAGAGCAAGTATTCTGAGATACGTCGAGGTCGTTGCACGCACCAATAGCTCATTCCTTTTCGTGGCTGGATAATATTCTGTGGTTCCACCACCTGTTATCCACTCACCTGCTGATGGACACGTGGGCTGGGCTGGCTGCTGGGAACATCTGTGTGTGTGTCTTTGAACATATGTCTTTTTTTTTCCTAGGTAAATACCTAAGAGTGGAATGGACGGCTTATATGGCAAGGTTTTTAAGATCCTACTAAACTGGTTTCAAAAATAGTTGGGCTATTTTACACTTCCACCAGCAGCATCAGAAAGTTCCACTTTTTCCCCATTTTCAACAACATTGGGTACAGTTAGTCTTTTAAACGTTAGCCATCGGACTAGGCGTGTGGTATTACCCCACTATGGTTTTAATTTGCATTTCCCTGAGGTTGAGCATTTTTCATGTGTTTTTTTTATTTTTCCATCCTTCTATCTTCTTGTAGCCAGCTGGCTTTTGTCCGTTTTAACATTGGATTGTTTGTGTATGGGGAGGGTTTGACGCTTCTTTATCTATTCTAGATACAAGCCCTTTTCAAACGTTTGCTTTGCATTGATTTCCTCCCTGTCTATGGCTTTTCTTTTCATTCTCTTAATGGAATCTTTTAAGGAGCTGAGCTTTTTTATTTTGATGAAGTATACTATTAGTTATTTTATGGATTGCGCTGTTGGTGTTTTCTGTAAGAAATCCTTGCCTAACCCAAGGCAGGAGATTTTCTCCTGTTTTCTTCTGACAAGTTTTATAGTTTTCGATTTTACATTCACGTTTATGCTCGAACCGGCGCTAATTTTTATATGCGGTTCAAGGTATGAATCCAATTCTCTTTTCTTTTTCAGTGTCGTTCGCTCAAAAGCTTATTCCTTGATGTTGCACCTTTGTCAAAGATCAGGTATCCATATAAGCATGGGTGTATTTCTGGACTCTCTGTTCTGTCTCATTGATTTATTCATCTATCTCTATGCTAATGCCACCCTGTTCTGATTGCCGTAGAGGAATTTAAGTTGTGATGAGAAGCTTTAAAAAATTGGCCCCAACGTCCATTCCAACCTGGAGAGTCTGCATGTCCCTCTTCCCTTCCCAGGATGAGGGAAATCCTGCATTCTCCCCCGAGAGGTCAGGCGTATCCACCTTTTGCTCAGATGATCTTAGAACAGCCACCACGCAGATTCCAGCAGAGAATATTCTGGGCCCGGGTGGAGAATATAAATGACGGACACTCTGCAAAAACTTTATCCACCATTTGCACTTCACTGCCCAAAACCAGCCCCCGAACCCAGCCAACAGCAAATGGTCTCATGCAGCCACTCCCGGGGACAAGACTGTTGGTGTTCCCAGCACTGTGTCGACCAGCTGGACACTTGCTAGCTGCTTATGGAAAGACTTGCAGATAGGAAAACTGAAATTAACCATTAAAATGAAATTCGAGTATGTGAAAGGATTCCTTGCACCTACTCCCTTTCCTTCTCTGTCCTTCTCCCAACATCGCTCCCAGTACCTCTGCTTGGAAAATTGTGAGCCAATTATAGACCGAAAAGGAAACAGGGAAAAAAAAAAAGACTTTCTCTCATCCTCTGACACACTGGGGACACGGTACGGATGAAATGTGAGCCTGGCGACCGGGCACTGGCAAGTTTTGAACGAAAGGTTAGGGAAGTAGGGTATGTGGACAGTCTCTGTACTGTCGTCACAAATTGTAAATATAAAACTATCCTGAAATTAAAATGTTATGATTTTTAAGGTCAAAGCAGACCATTTGAAAAAAAAAATTAGGGAAAGAGAAGTTTTGCTAAAACTGCTTGAAAAGTAACACTGCAGCTCTAAAAAAGTAACCGTCCTCTTTGTTTATTATCTTCCCATCTGAAAATGGCCATTAACCTTCAACCTTCCAGATGCTACTATTCGGGTGGGATTCTGTTTGTTTCTCCAAGCTGTACGATGGTCCTCAGATGCTCCGTGGAGCAGAAGCGAGTGTGTTTTTGTTTCTCCCCCATTCTTCTCGGCGCTGACGCCCTTCCGTCGGTCCCTCCTTCTCCCCAACCCTGTGCCATTTTTTTTTCCTGCTATAGTCAGAGATAAGGAGAACGGATATTGAAAGTCCTCTCCAAGGAGAGTCTGGAGATGCTCAGAGCTTACGGAAGGTAGGAAAGCGTGGGAATTCAACGGTGAAAACTCCAGGCGTCACCGCTGTTCTGGTGTAATAAAAAAATAAAGGACACATAAACATCCATTCCGTGACCCGGGCATCAGGGTCTCCTGTGGACGAGGCATTCGACTGAAGAGTGACCTGCTAACGAGATAATCCCCCAAACGTTGAAAACAAGAGCACAGGGCTCTGTCACCCACTAACACTGACAAGTGGCTTGGCCCCTGCTCACTGCTTTGCCCGGGAGGAAACACGAGTGTCTCTGAAGGCCTGGAAGCTGGTGTGACGATGCTTCCTCCTGCGTGGGGTCCCACGGAAAGCAAGTCCACCTCGGACCGCGACACAGGGACTCAGCACTAAAATAATGACCAGTTGAGACCTTCGCACAATACAGACAAGAGCAGGGCCCTGGCAGGGGTGATGGGATTCAGTCCTTGATTACGTTACCGGATAGATAGATAAATAGATAGATAGATAGATAGATGGATGGATGGATGGATGGATGGATGGATGGATGGATGGATGGATAGATAGATAGATAGATAGATAGATAGATAGATAGATAGATAGATAGATAGATATTATAAAGAAGAGAAATTTTCATTCAAAAGGCTCATCAGCTCTCTGTTCTGTTCTGTAAATATGCTTGCTACAAGGGCTGTACTTAAAATTGGCTAAAGACTCACCTTCCCTTTTATTTGTCTAAACAACAAATGTAACTGTTTGTACCCCCTAGCAACTCTTGCGCTTTGTAACCCTTTGTAACTACCTGCAACCATAGCAATCCCACCGCTTTGTAACAGTCTAAGGACAAATTAACCAATCAGAGGGCTGTTTAGAATGTTACAACTGAGCTCTGGGCCCAGATCTTCAGAGCGCTAGCTCTTCTGAGACTGCTGAGTAATAAACCTGAGTTCTCTAACCCTCCGAGGGCTACTTGGTTTCTCGTCAGTCTAATTTTGAATCTTTTTTGCAACAATAAGACTCCATCTTCGTTAGTGGACATGCTGGACTCTCTCTCCTTCACTGGCCATGCTGAAAAAGCTCAGTGGCAAAGAACTGTGGGTGACCTCCGGCTGCCATGAGCAGCCTCCAGCAACAGACCGAAGGCTTTGCCTCGCAGCAAGAGGTAAATGAATTTTGCCAACACCCTGGGGAAGCTTGGGCACCGATGTTCCCCCAGTAGGTCCTCTGATGCTACTGTAACCCGGGCCGACACCTTGACCATATAACCTGGTGAGGGGCTGCTGCCAAGAACCCAGCTGAGCCACACCTGTCTCCTGACCGCAGAAACCGAGATTATAAACGTGTGCTGTGTGAGTTGCTGGATTGGGGGTAATTTGTTATGCAGCAATAGCTAACGAATACAGAGAGTAAGAAATAGCTTCCCATTAGCCGCTTTTACTTAAAAATATAAAAATTGTGTTTTAAGGTGTTCTTTCGTGCTCTGAGAAGCATCCTTCCTCTCTCGCACTGCCTTAGAGGGGATCCCCAAGTTCAAGCTGGTGGTAGAGCCCCATCTGCAATGCATGAAGGTTCTTCAAAGGAAATCCAGGGTCCTGTGACCAGAAAGAAAAAGACACAGGAAGTAAATATCCAGGCGATAATAACCTTCCACCTATGAGGCCACCCCACTCCATCTGACGGGGGATGAAACAGGCCCACAGTGGTGACCGGCCTCCAGTGCCACCGTCCGTGGCACAACCAGGTTTCCTCATGTGCCCAGCTCAGGACTCTTATTGCTAGGGCACGTCGCATGTAATGTTTTTGGACGATCTCTGCTCTTTTCATCTATTTAGGAATGTTTATTCAGTGACAAAGCATGAAAATCAAAGTTAGATAATTCGTGAAGATAAAAGTTTTTTTAAAAACTCCAACTGTGGACTTAGACTTATTTGGAAGAGAGACTCCTGTTTTGCTGTCCTTTAAAAACATTTCCCACTGGTTTTTGCATATTTGGGACTTTGAATTACTCCCACGATCAAGAATGACAGCATAACAAAGAAAGAAAAAAGAGAATAAGTTATTCTCTCTCTCTCTCTCTCTCTCTCTCTCTCTCTCTCTCTCTCTCTCTCTTCCCCCCTTACAGTTATAAATGCTCGGGGTTCTCTTCATATCAAGAGATGAAAACTAGGTTCTCCTAGCGGAACTTGGTGCTTACACCATCAAGTGTTTCCCACATAAATAACGGAGCAGCTTGAGGGACCGTTTCATGCTGGGTGCTCCATAGGCTCAGTGGCCGAGGTCTCCCGCTTGGCTTCCTTCCTTCATCATGTGATTTCTGTCGAGCTCACTTGAAGCTTCCAGAGGGAGCAGCAGATGTGAAAGTGGCTTCCTGAAGTCCGACAGCTGCTCCCTGACCCCGCAGCGACCCGGGTGCCCCCAGAGTGGCTGCGCCCCGGAGCGAGGCTCTTCCACAAACGTCGTATGTCACCAGTCAGGCCCCTGGAAAACAGCACTTGTCCCCAGCATTGCCTTCTACCTTCCTTTCCAGCAGCGAAAAATGGTGCTTCTAAGTGTAATCATTTTAAAATATATATATATATATTTCTAGGCAGAGGTCAGGTCACTGTGTTTAAGGCTATATTTGACATTTTCATGTCCGAGGAAAAAAAACTCTATGGGACCAAAGACCTAGCTGGTCCCCGTAGACTTGAACGGTGGACAGTGTGACTCCAGGGCATCCTTTGGCCAAGATGTCTTTGTCTTCTGCATGTTAAAAAAAAAAAATTATCCTTCCAAAACATACTTAATGACATGGGAAAAGCGTATGATTTAAGTTAAGGTGCAGCAAAGCAGACCACGAAACAGTAAGGATCTTAAATATTTATAAACATGCTATAAAAAAGACTAAGAGGAATGAGACACGAAATGTCTGTAGCTGTCTCTCGCATGGGTCACTTTTAATTCTCGCTCGCTGTTTTTCTACTCGGATGCTCTGCAATAAGCATGTAATATCTTTTCATTAGGAGAGAGAAAAAAAAAAAAGATACACATCAAGCCAACACACACCAGTGGCTGCAGCAGAGATGCCGAAGTGGCTGCCAGCGGAGGCGAGCACGTGGGGCCGCCTGGGACCCCTCCAGAGGAGTCAGGACACAGTGGCTGAGAAGATGCCACTATTTTTGTTGCTGTTGCTATGGTTACCCGCGCCTTGCTTCCCGCTCCAGGCGGGTGTGGTGTGGATAAGCAAAGGTGATAGAGAGTTCACAGAAAACATAGGACCCCCAGCTCATGGCTTCACGGAGAACATGACAGAGTCCGCGAAAGCGCTATTAGCTCCTAAGAGGTTCACTCTTTTCCCTCCGTAGTGGTTGCAAAAAAGGGCCACAGATGGCTCCTGTGTGTCGGCCTAAAGTGGTCCCCATCTTGCCTTCTCCTTCACGGCAGGCCTGACCTGTTAGCTCAGAGCCCACTGGCACCAGCTCAAATGCACACACATTCCGCTGCTTTATGTATAGTCCAAATAAACATGTTTTGTTAGCCATTTAGAGCTTACCCACTTTATTTAACCCATAGAACTGCACCCAATATTCATTAGCCACAGATAAAACTTGTAGCTATCAAAGACCCTGTCTTACTCAGGGTTATTCAGAGAAACTGAACCAACAGGAGATTGATAGGTAGGTAGATAAGTAGGCTGAGTGATTGATAACAGATAGATTTTAAGAAGTTGGTTCATGCAGCCATGGAGGCTGGTAAGACCTAAGATTTGCAGTCGGCAAGCCGCAGACCCAGGAGAACTGACAGTGTAAGGTCCAGTTTAAGTCCAGGTCCAAAGGCAGGGGAAAGGTCGATGACTGCAAGACAGCCGGGCAGAGATGCTCCCTCACTCAGCCTCTGTGCTCTACTCGACCCCTCAGTACATTAGACGAGGCCCACGCACCCCAGGGAGGGCAGTCTGCTTTACTTATCTACCCCTTCGGATATTAATCTCACCCAGAAACACCCTCCCGCACACACCCAGAATCATGTTTAACCAGATATCTGGACACCTTGTGGTCCGGTCAAGTTGACACATAAAATTAACCAGCACGACCCCAAACTGTCTCTGCCCTGGCTGCTCTGTGACCCAGAGAGTCCCTATTGGGTGCCTGAGTGACCACCCCTGGACACATAAGCCCCCTCTCTGATTCCCATCAGTCCTGAGAGTCCCTGCGCCCACATCCCTTTCTGGGTGGCAGCTCAGCGTCCCTTGTCTCTGGAGGGTCTCCTATTAAGGACCTCCGCACTCACTCTGCAACCAGTCCCAGGCCCATCCAACGAAGCTGCTGAGCAACACTGCCACCTGGTGGTCTGGTCGTTTCCTTGCTCAGCCTTGAAACAAACCCTCCAAAGGACCGCAACGGTCACTGCACAGTGGGAGAACTTTCTTATGACCCTCCCCACCCGTGTCCAAACGCTTGCGAAGAGAGCGATCACCTTCAGATCACCATGTTCTCAGCATCACATCTGCCCTCAAAACGCCTTGAACTTCTTATCCCTAGCCCAAGGAATTCTGGGAAAGAGGGTGTGTTGGGGAAGAGAAGCAGTCGGGTGAATGGAGGGAAACTTTCTCCTAAGCTTCTCTCAACCACGTCGGCAAAGTCAGAACGTAAGCTACTCGGAGACCTTTGGGGATGCCCTCTGCGAACTGCAAAATGAGAACAGTACTAAACTATGGAACTCAGAACGTCTATGAAATTAAAAAGAATGCCTAGCTTTTTCCGTATGCAAAATGCTAAATAACTTTATGGAAAAATAAATGTTTCGTTTTAAAGATGTTTTATTTGGGTTTGTTTTCGACTCCTGACTTGTCAGTACATTGTAAGCCTATGGAGCAAAGCTGTGCTGCCCACATCTAAGCATGGAACAATATATCAGACCCTCCGAGCCAGGCCCATCGCTTATGCCGAGTGTGATACCTGCCAGGTAGAAGGTGCTCACTAAACGTGTCAGCTGATTGGAATAAAGCAGCAACTCACAATGACCATTTTAAAGTCACATGTTGTGGAAGACTATATTTTTCTTCCGGCGGACTTGGAGCCATTGAAATAATATGATAGAGAGAGTATTATACTGTATGCATTGTTGTTTCTTTTTTCGACAAGACAAGTTTATAAAAATATCTCCAAAGAGAAACACTTCTTCTTGCTCGATCTGTACAAGAAATAACTGAGAAACTGGACTGCATTAAAAGGAAACACTTCTGCTCTGTGAAATCCGATTGTTAAGAGAATGGGAAAGCAAGCCACAGAATGGGAGAAAATATGTGCAAAAGACATCTGATCAAAGACTGGTGTCCAAAAAATACAAAGGACTCTTAAAACTCGACAATACGAAAATAGACAATCTGATTTAAAAATAGGTCAAAGACCTTAACAGATACTTTACCAAAGAAGATACACAGATGGTAAATAAGCCTGTAAAAAAAAAATGCTCAACATCCTATGTCATCAGGGAAATGCAAATTAAAACAATAAGATACCACTACACACCTATGAGAATGGCCGGAATCTAGAACACTGACACCACCAAATGCTGACAAGAACATGAAGCAACAGAAGCTCTCGGTCCTTGCTGGTGAGAAGGCAGAATGGTACGGCCACTTGGGATGACAGTTTGGCGGCTTCTAACAGGACTAACCACACTCTTAACAGAAAATCCAGCATTTATGCTCCTTAGTATTTACCTAAACGAGTTGAAAACTTACATCCACCCAAATATCTGCACACGGATGTTTATAGCATCCTTATTCATAGCTGCCAAAACTTGGAAGCGACCAAGATGTCCTTTGCTGGCTGACTGGATAACGTTTGCACATCCAGACTATATAATGGAATTCAATACTAACAAGAAATGAGTTATCAAGCCCTGAAAAGGCATGAAGAAACTTTAAGTGCCGACCTGAAAGACGCCAGTCTGTAAGGGCTACCCACCCACTGCATGATTCCAACTATATGACATTCTGGAAAAGGCAAAATGATGGAGAGATCGGTGATTGCCAGGAGTTGGCAGGCAGGGAGAGAGAAGCAGGCAGAGCAGAGAACATTTTTTAAGGCAGTGAAAATACATTAGTCCCTCCTATCTGTGGTTGTGCTTTCCATGGTTTCAGTTATCTGTGGTCAACCTCGGTCGGGAAATGTGAAACGGAAAATTCCAGATATAAGCAATTCATGAGTTTTAAGATGATCGCCATTCTGAACAGCGTGATGAAATTGTGTGCCTTCCTGCTTTGTCCTGCCTGCGATGTGAACCATCCCTGTGTCCTGCACCTCCAGGCTGCCGACGCTCGCTGCCCATTAGTCACTTAGTTGTCATCTCAGTTATCAGATCAGCTGTCCTGGTATCACATGTGTGGGGGACGGGGGGCATATGAGCAATCTCTGTACCATCCCCCCAATTTGCTTAAAACTGCTATAAAAACTGCTATAAAAAATAAAGTCTTAAAAAATTCCTTCTGAACCAAACATTTAATATTTCTAAATTTAAATAGTGAGACTAAAAAAAAAAACCCTCACATCTTTATTTGGTAGGAGGAGGCTGCATTGTTATATAACTAACCCTTTCTGTTGCCAAATTCCAATGTCAGTTAACTACGAGTTCAGAACTGTACATTGAAAATATATTAAACCGTCTTTTTGAATCACAGATAGAAAGGACGGAAGGCAACTAACCTCTGCTCTTTCATCTGTCTTGTTATTTGGTAATTAATACATATATTTAGAAACATTCTTTCCTTTACAAAAATATTATGCTAGAGGGAACAGTTAATAGCCCTCATAAAAAAGATGACTAGTAGATGTTATTTAAAATATTTTCAGCAGAAAACTAAAAATGATTTATGTGGCTTATTAAGCTCTGCCTATCTCTGAAAACCAACACCACTCCAAACTCCCGAGTCATTTGATGTCAGAACTCTGTGAATAATTGTCTTGATAGCTACAATCTGTCTGAGATATGTGGATATCTATTATTTGTGGAAATGTACTTGCTTCTGCCTAACATATTATTCCCTAAAACACCGGCTGGTGGGGATTTTATCTTTGTTGGAAGTTATCTAATACTAAAACAAGTCCCTATTTGGGACTCCTGGAGAGCGCACCCTAGCAGGGGCGTGCAAACCAGCAGCCGGCAGAGCCTTCCGACTGGGCAGTTTAGCTTCAGGTCAGCTCAGTTCATGATTGGATTAAGATGATCAGACTCTTCTCTCTCTGCCTCACCGAAGTTTTCAGTGAACCCATCTGGGGGAGATGTCATTGCTCAGAACCTCTACTCATTCCGAACTTGGGGTCTGGTAGTCCTGACGGCCTGCGGGTCGCAATGGAACATAATTGTTTTCTTTGTAATCCCATGGGTTATCTGCATTTAAACACACTCTTCTAAGAAAGACCCTATAGGCTTCACTAGACGGACAAAGATACCCTGACATATGTTTCTCATATCCACTGTCCAGAATTCAACCAAAAATTACCAGGCACACCTGAAAAATAGGACCAATAGTAAAATATCTATTGTTTTTCTATAGCAACTGTTAAGGAGCAAAATGAAAACAAAACTACAACAAAACCTGTACTCTACATTGGCAACAAAAAATATATCCAGTGCCTAGAAATAAATCTAATAAAATAGGTATAGGACCATTACAAAAACCTTGTTGAAAGTTATTGAAGATGACTTATCAATGAAAAAATACTTCATAGTCATGTGTTAAAAATATTTAATGTCATGAGGACATAATTCTTCCCCAAAACTGATCTATATATATATATTCAATTTTTTAAAATTCCAAATAAAATCTCAACAGAATTTCTATGTAACCTGGAAAGATGTCATAATATGTCTGTGGATTGTCAAAGTTTTAAAATAGTTCCCCCAGAAGACCCCGAGACACTAACACACAGGGGCATGGGTGACAATGGGGTATTGGGAAGTGGTCCCAGGAAAAGCTGGTCGGGAAACGGGGACTGTCAAGGAAACTGAAGGAATCTGAACAGGGCACCCGCAGCGTTCGCTGTATCACCCCCAAATTAAACGAACACCTTTGAGAGAAGTCCCCACCAGACGTCAAGGCGTCTATGAGGCCATAGTGACCAAGGCAACTGTAGTAATTAAGGCTCACGAAGACTTGTCAGAGAGATTTTTAAAAGTTTGACCAGTGGAGGAAATGCAAGGTGCAGGCAGAGCCCGGCTCCATTGGAAGGCTCTCGAGACGATTTCTTCCCTGTGTCTCCCCAGCTTCCGGCGGTTGCTGGCCATCTTTGGCGTTCCTTGGCTCGTAGACACAGCTCCCGTTTTGGCGTCTGTCTTCACGTGGCCCTCCTCCCTCTGCGTGTGCGTCTTCACGTGGCTTTCTTAGAAGGACACCAGTCCTAGGGCTCGGGGTTCACCCTAATCCATGACCTCATCAGAACTGAACTGGCTCCATCGACACAGATCCTGTTTCCGTATAAGGTCACGTTCTGAGTTTCCAGATGGATGTGAATTTGGGGGGAGGAGGGGACAGAATTCAATTCGGTATAGCATAAATGGTCGACGTCCTTAAAAAGATGCTCTATCTCTTCAGTAATGGGATGCGAATTAAATCTACATCAAAACACTGCTTTACTCCCCCGCTCCACCGCTGAGAAATGTCGAGAAGATAAGCTGGCCTTGGGTACTGTGGGGGCGGGGGGGGGGGAGGGTGCATTGCTTCACCACGGGATAGGTTCCACCTCAGAGAACCCTTTGCTACTGTTTTGTAAACTTGACCCAGCAAACCTCCTTCTAGGTGCACGCCCAAGAGTGCTTGCACAAGCATACACAGAGGCATGCATGGAAAAGCATCTAAACAACAGTGTTTCCAGTTTAAAAAACAAAACAAAACTGGGAACAGTCCACTGACAAGAGAATACATAGAATGGGGTATATATACATAAAATGAGGACTATTTTTCAGCATTGGACACAGGACACGCGACAGCACTGGTGAATCCCTCTCCATGCCGAGTGAAAACACAATTTCCAGAAAATGAGATAGAGTGTGATACAATGAGGACACAAAGACACACACAGACATAAGCTGTGCGGCATGTAGCATGCTCGTGTGACAGAGTGGCAATCGCAAGAGAGCCATAAAGGGACGATGTCAGTAGGGAAGGTGTGGCCGTCGTGCTGTCTTGAAGAAATGTTCAAAAGCAGCATCTGGGCATGTCGAAGATGGCGCCTCTCTGGAGCTTTGCTGCTGAAGACAAAGGGCTGGTCTGGATCATTCTGGAAAAGAAAGGGACTCCTAAAATGGGGGTGAGGGGTAAGGGGCATAAATGCTATTTATTTAAAAATATTTAAGTTCTTTGATAAAAAGAGAGATTCCCATTGACTACTACATCATTCATTTTGTAAGCATGATCTTGTGTGCTCTTCATTCTTATCTTTCTCAGACCTTCTTCGTTCCTTGGCTTGAGCATCTTATCCTGTCTTTTAGCCTCTTGTTTTATCATCTAATGTCTCTCCTATTCTTCTCAAGATGCCTCAGAGCTGCCCTTGTGGTTCCAGTCCCCTGTGTCACTGATGTCACCCGCTCCCTTCAAGGCACAGGTCTACGGGATCCGTTTCCAGGAGCAAGAACCTCAGGCAAAAATGACCCACGAAGTAGGAATGTCCACATAGTCCCTGGACCCAGTGCCCAGGTCCCCAAGCCCAGTTCTCCAGCCAACCCAGAACCTTCCTCCAAATCCCGAACTCCAGCCTTTAGCCATAACAGGCCATGTTGCCGCAGCCGGGGCGGGGGAGGACGAGAAGGCAACGATGAAGGAGCCAGAGCGACAAGATTTTGTTTTCTTAGTCGCTAAACTCTGCGCGTCTTATCTCTGCGAAAGATAGTGAGCTCGAAGGGGCGTCTTAATCGTTCCCCCGGGGATTCCTCATGTCACCCGCATGACATATAAATTTCTGGACTTCTTTTTCGGGAATCATGGTGACAGCGCATCTTTGGTCGGCAAGAAAAAAAAAATACTGAATAGTTGAGTTAGATGGTGGAGACGCTCTGGAGTCGAGCTGTCACACTCTGACTTCTGGTTCCACCAGTAACTGGTCTTAAGACTTTAGGGATAATAATAGCATGTACTTAAATGGTCGGGAGTGTCGAATGGGACAGACAGACGTGTGAAGCCCTAAGAAAAAAGCCTGGCAAACAGCAAACAGCTTTTGGAGCTAGCAGTACGAACCTCCGGTTCTCACGAAGTAGCTATCCTTATTTATACAAATAAGGTCTCGCGACTCTGGCCTGACAGCAGGTCTGACACCTGAACTCACGTGTCTTCCAGAAAAGAAGATTGCCGTAGGAACTGTGAAAAAGTCACTGCACAGAATCAATCCCCCCTTCTGTTCAACACACGAGGAGCCCCACGGGTACCCAGACGTAAAGCCACGCAAGGTTCTAGGAACAATAAGGGTTGTCCCTTTAGTTTCCTGTGAAAGATCAGGGAATTGAAAAAATGTAGACCGTCTGTCATTATATGATTTTTTACAATGATCGATGCACTCGCACGTGGATCATATGAACACTGCACCACGGAGGAGATCATCCTAGGTGTGAAGTTGGATGCTCGACAGAATAAATGTAAGTTGAATAAAAAATACCTTAATTTTTCAGAGGCTACTAACCTAGAGGATGGTTATTAGCTACCGTGCCATTTCCCATTTTTTAGGGTTTTTTATTTCACCACTTCTCTCTAAACCCAGAGGAAGGATTCCAGGGCAAAGGAAAAAAGGAAGAGAAAAAAGAAGGGATATCCAGGCACCCTGGACTCAGAGCTGACATGATGACCGGAAGTGCTTTCAGCTGGGGTGGCAGGCGGGGACGTGCTCAGAGGGGGTGGGGGAACTTGCCAGTGGGGACAGGACACATGTGGGATGCTGGGCAGCCCAAGGCACGAACCATAATGGGCATGTGTCATTCTGGAGTGTCCCATTACATGCAGCCTTTGTGGAATTCAGAGGCCCAGGTTTTGCAAGGGAAGAGAGGGGGTCGGATGCTCCCTCTGCCCATCCTCCTGCAGCTGGGATATGAGTGTGTGAATTGGTGTGTGCAGCTGCTCTCACCAGGGACTTCGCATGGACAGATAAGCCATTTGCAGTAATCGTGATGGCACGCAGGGGCAGCAGCGGGCACCTCCGGGTGGTGTGCAGGGCATGGCAGTGCGGGCAGCGTGGGCGGTGTCAACAGCGGCAGCCTGGCGACTCTCTGCCTGGCGTGGCAACGCCACATCTCGGGAACAGCCGAGAACCTTCCATTCTTTAAGCCTTTGGGGACGGCTTTACAACACAACACAACACAGTGCTGTGCCAGACGACACGACAGCTTCGCAGTGACACACAGCCCCCCAGAAAGAGCAAGGGGAAGAAACCCAAACCACACCCGTTCCCAGCCCCGAGAGCGGTGCTTCCAACAAGCACGGCGAGGGACGTTTCTCACGTGCTTTTATTTCCAGTCCCCTGCAAACCATTTCTTTTGCAAAAAAAAAAAAAAAAAAAAAAGTAATAAAAATCTATGACTCTGAAAATGGAATTGAAAACAAAGTCCTAAAAATACCAGTCCAATATTTACTTATTAAACGCAACAGACGTGAGTGAAATTATTCTGTCAGATTGCTATACATTTTTCTCAACAGCTTTCTCTTCGTGGGTCTCACTATGGACCAGGGACCAGTTCAGGAGCTACTCAGGTCTGGACCGGGACACTTTCTTGGGGTCAGCCCCTGCTCTCACCCCAGGCGGTGACTGAGGCGGAGGCTGGGGCCTCTCTGGGGACACCTCCTGAGAAATCTTCAGCTGTGGACATCTCGGTCATCCAACAGACACCTCTGAGCTCGAAGACATCAACATTCTGCCTCCTCTTCCCTGAAGTTCCCTCTTTGAACTTGGACCAGCACCTCCGGTCACTCAGGGTCACCTCACTGGTTCCTCTCATCTCCCAGGCCACTTCTCCGGTGTTATAATTTCATGTGCTATCTCATCTGTGCAGGGAGGGGACACACAAGGACCCAGAGACTCTCTGATGTGTGTGTGTGTGTGTGTGTGTGTGTGTGGCCCTCCATAGAGCTTTGTCTTTCTGGCAAATGATGGAAAGTTGGGAAGAAGGTAAACTCAAAGCCAGTGGCAACTGTCTGAAAGTGATCATACGTGAAGGGTCATTGTGGAGAGAGGCTGTGCCTCTGTCCTCCCCATCCTGAAGGACAGATCCAGAGAAAACGGTCAGACCCAGAGGACTTAACTGGGAGACCAGCCGACAGACAAGCTCTACTACCCACGTGAAGCCAGCAGTGATTGTTCTACCTCATCTGTCCCTTCAAACCTGAAATTCAACTGGGAAATACTTTGTTTTTGGTCTGTAGAAATAAAAGGCAAAATTTGGGGGTGTTAAGCTCTCCAAAAGTATATTCAGCACTGCCATAAACATTCAAGCACACTCAGCCAGAGCTAATGGGGCTGAAGGATTTTTAATGATGTTTCCTTACCCTATAGTTTTGTTTTGTGTGTTTTTAGGAATGTTCTGTTTTCTGTGTTCGCCTATGGGCATATCCTTGGAAAGGGTACACTTTGATCAAGAGCGAGCATCGATAAATGAGTGTCACACTGACTTTTGTGTTAATACTATCCTGAAATATTTATCCCCCAACTCAGGACAAGGCTTGCGTTTCTTGTTTAGGATGGTGATGGCTCAAAGCTTACAAACGCTAATCAACCCAATATTAGTAACGTTCTGTTTTTTTTTTTTTTTTAGCTTGGTAGTAATTAGAATTTATTCATGCCGTCCTCAGAAGCCATGAGAGAGCTTTATCATTCTAAAAACCCAACGAGAATTCTTATGCATGAACGTTTCATTCCTGGTCTCTGAAAAACTTCAGTCATTTCCTCTGAATGCAGATGAAATGGTCTCTGGGCCTAGAACTGGAAATATATTTACGGCCAAGTTAGCTACCACAAAAAAGCTCTCCCTGTTTTTCTAGGATCACCTTAGGATTTTCCAGAAGTGGAATTTCTTAGCTTCGCACCAATCTCATTCTTTAGGTTTGAGTCACGATGTCTGCTGGACCTTTTGCGAAGTCAGATCTCCAGGAAACAGTGAAGATTTGCTGCCTTCGAACATTTTTAAATGTTCGAAGAGAAATAAAGGAGAACTTTTAGGATGTGAACATTCGATGACATTTCGTTGTAGTGTCTACAGAGTATGTGTTATTGGGACACAGCTACGCTCTCTCATTTACATACTGCCCATGGGTGCTCTCATGCAGAAAAGGCAGAGGTGAGTCCTGCTGACACAGACAGGGTGGCCCGCAGAGCCCAGAACGGGGACGCTGGCCCTCGCTCATCTGACACCGTTTCTGAGATGTGCTGTTTGCTGAGCCCCGTGTCTTTGTGCTCCCACCGGGGGACATGGCAGAGCGGAGTCCCTGGAGTGACAGCGGGAGCTGGCCCTCCGTCTTTGTCCTCAGCACGGTTGACTTGGTGCCCTTCACCGGGCCAGATGCCAGCGAGGATGCCGGGGAGCACACCTCGTGCCTTGGAAGTATAAGAACGAGTTGTTTCTGTTCTGGATACAGATAGATAACGTAACGGGTACGAATTTCACCATTTTTAAGCGTAGGGTTCGGTGGCATGACGTACATTCGCATTGACATGCAGCCATCGCCACTGTCCATCTCCAGAAGCTTTTCATCTTCCCAGACGGAAACTCTGCACCTGCTAAGCACCCCCCATCCCTTCCTCCTCCAGCCCTGGCAACCACCCTCTACTTCCGGTCCCTATGAATTTGACTCTGGACCTCATGTAAGTGGAGTCATACAGTATTTGTCCTTTCGTCTCTGGCTTATTTCATTGATGAAGCTGTAACTTCCCCACCCCCCACCACCACCCAGTGGGAGTGCAAAGACATGGGGTGTACACAGACCTTCAAATGCGTTATGTCACCTACTTGGCTCAGCTACTTTGTGAAACAGGGTATTTTTATCCCACTAGAATGAATGCGTCCGGTCAGCCCCGAGGCCACCCTGAGGTCACCTGTAGTCAGATCCTGTCCCTGCCCACGGCTCCCTGAGCCTCCCCGCCTGCAGGTGACATCACTGTGGCAGGCCGTGCTGCCCCTGAACACAGAGCAGGCCCAGAGAGCTGGCAGTTGTCACTGTAGAGGTGACCCTCATCTACGAGGGGCAGGAGGTGGTGGCTCAGTGTGCCACCTTCATCCCTCCAGGAGGGCGGTTCTGAGACGGGCTACATACATCTCTCAGCGGGTCCCAGCTTTCCTCGGCCCCTGGGCTCATCCACTCACCCTATGCTGGCTTCGTCCCCTCCCCGCCTGAACTCACATTCCTTCCCCATCCTCCAGATGACCTCCTAAATAAATTACCTGCCTCGGGATCTGATTTGGGGTGAATTCCAACTAAGTCATCAATTCCAGATAATTAAGGGTTCGAGAGATGACCTTGTCGTTGACCCTCACGGGGCTAGTAAATGGGGAGTCAGGTTTTGGTCCTCGTCTTCTCATTCTGGGGACAGCATCCTTCTTCCTGTGCCCCTGGTAGCAAGAGGAGCCTCTGGCTCAGGCATTTACAGTCTGGAGTCTGCTGAGGTGTTAGAAAGGGCTTCTTACATCTGCCTGCAACTCACTCCCTCCCTACAGGGAGCCTGCCATCCCCCCGCTGGGAGCACTTGCAAAGACACTGATCTCCATCAGACTGCTTTGTAAAAACGCTGTCCTCAAGAAGTCATCCTCTTTCCAGCAGGATGTACACCTGACCTGGAAAGATCGCTTATTGTAAATAAATTTGGAATTTATAGAT